>CAUYRT010051595.1:0-63588 GCA_963574885.1 Lepilemur ruficaudatus | reverse complement strand
TGGGAGGATCACTCAAAGTCAGGAGTTCTAAGCCAGCCTGAGCAAGAGCAAGACCCCGTCGCTACTAAAAATAGAAAGAAATGAATTGGCCAACTAAAAATATATAGAAAAAATTAGCCGGGCATGGTGGCACATGCCTGTAGTCCCAGCTACTTGGGAGGCTGAGGCAGGAGGATTGCTTGAGCCCAGGAGTAGTTTGAGGTTGCTGTGAGCTAGGCAGACGCCACGGCACTCAATCTAGCCTGGGTAACAGAGTGAGACTCTGTCTCAAAAAAAAAAAAAAAAAAATATGGAAAACAATGAGTGGGGTTTTGTAATGAAAAATACAATATATTGTTGGCTCTCTGTAGCTGTGGGTTCTGCATCTGTGGATTCAACCAACCGTGGGTCAAAAATAATTGGCAAGAATTCCACAAAGTTCGAAAAAGCAAACTTGAATTCTTTGTGTGCAGACGTTGAATCCACATGAATGAAGTGAGGTGTAGGCATTGTGTTAATTATAAGTAGTCTAGAGATGGTTTAAAGTATAGAGGAGGATATTTGTAGGTTATAGGCAAATACTACACCATTTTATATCAGAAACTTGAGCGTCTGCTGATTTCGATATCCGTGGGGGTCCTGGAATCAATCCCCAGAAGAGACTGAGGGACAAGTGTACTGAGAACGTAATTACTTTCCTTAGAAATTTCGTGAACTAAAGAAAAGTCTGAGCAGGCCAAACGTGATCCTCTTTCTCAGAGTCTAATATATCAGTTTGTCACAGGTTGTCATTTGAGCAAGATCTTAAATGTACTATATAAAAACAAAAAGTTATTGTTTTATTCTGTAATAATTACAGAATCATAGTTTATTTATAGTTATATCCAGTGTCTAGCATATAGTAGTTGTCCCAATAAATATGTATGGGATGAATGAATAAAGAAATGAATGCTGGCTTTCTGGTGATCCGTGGGTTAAGGAATTATATATCCTAGACTTCTGAATGTTATTTCCTTAAGAACCAATTTAGCCATTTTTTGTCTTCATACAATTATTTCTTTGTTGTGATATTTTCTAATAACTTTTCATGGATCTCTAAGAAGGTTTAGTAGAAAAATGGTTTCAGCATCTATTCAGTCATATCAGTCTGGAATGGGAAGGGCAGGAAAAATGAGCCTCTGAAATGTGAAGCACTCGTGCTTACTAATTTATCTACTTTTCTGTTTTTAAAAAAGACTCCTTATTTTCTGCTGTGAAAAACTTCTCAGAGGCTGCTTCAGATTTTCATAGAAGACTTACTCAAGTTGATCTGAATAAGTAAGTTTCAGATGCCTGCTGTTTGAAAAGCAATCTCGTTACCAGAATGAACTGTTTTCACTCATGTAAGCATTCACCTCTACACTGAAATTAGAGTCTGCAGACTACCAGCAGCAGCCGCACCTGGGAACTTGTTACAAAGGCAGAATATCAGGCCCCACCCAAGACATATTGAATTAGAATTTGGCATTGTAACAAGACCCCTAGGTGGCTTGGTACTAACACTAATGTTTGAGGAGCATTGCTCTGAATGGTAGACTAAAAGCTCATCTTGACTTTGGCCTACATCAGGGTCCAAAGAGATATGTCTTTAGGAGTGGGCATGATGAGGGTTCTGACTATAGCTGGTAATTCATAGCTCTATAGGTTTAGTGAATTTGTAGTATATTTCATTACAGTCCCTTGTCTGATACTCCTGTGTATCAGTTTAGAAATTCTTTTTTTCGGCAGCATGTGGTGGCTCATGCCTGCGATCCCAGCACTTTGGGAGGCTGAGGTGGGAAGATCACTTAAGGCCAGGAGTTCAGGATCAGCCTGGGCAACGTATTAAGATCCTGTCTCTACAAAAAAGTTTTTAAAAAATTAGCTGAGCCTAGTGGCATATGCCTGTAGTCCTAGCTGTTTGGAGTTGGATGTTGCATTGAACTGTGATTGCCCACTGCACTTCAGCCTGGACAATAGAGTGAGACCGTTTTCTCATCACTGAAAAAAAAAAAAGAAAGAAAAATTCTTTTGTATTGATTGTTTTTGCATTTCATTTAACTTCTTGCCACTTTGAAGTTGAAAATAGTTTAAAAGCTATTCACTGGCTGTGGCCTTTGTGGCATAGTCACCAGGTTAGTGACATGTTTCAGATTGACCTGTGCAACTGTTAGACTCACTTATATCCACAAATTAAGGAATGATATATTTTAACTAGTTCTTTAGAAGAACTCTATTATAGGAATGTGTAGATTTTCCATAGAGTGCTGTCAAGTGACTTGAATTTTACTCTTGGCACTGCTTCTTTCTTCCATAGGGATTTATCCTGGTTCTGTGAAATAAAGCTAACCTTTCTTCCTTAAAAAAAAAAAAGAAAGAAAACAGCTTAAAAGGTGTATTCAAAGTAAAACATTACATAACAAGCATAAATTGGTCCAGTCCATGTCACATTTATTTTTTCAGACTTAATCAGAATAATTTGCATATTGACAGAAAGCTGTGTCAGTCATTTTGAAGGGCCTCTCTCTAAGATTGTAGGAGAGCCCAGGGAACTTGTTCAGCTCCCCAAAGATAGAGTGTGACAGGGAATTCCCTGTGCAGCTGTTTCCTACCCTTCTTACAGACTCCATAAAACTTCAGTTACTCTTTATTGCCCAGCCCTTCCTTATCTGCTCTTTTCTTCCACAGAACTGAACGGCTCATCAGAAACAACTTGATAGTTCACTTTGTCTACCTTTCCAGGAAGTTTGGCTGTCCTCCTAGAAATAAATAATGTCTTTCAGTTCCTTTTTTTTTGAGACAAAGTCTCGCTCTGTTGCCCAGACTAGACTGCTGTGGTGTCAAACTCCTGGGCTCAAGTGATCCTCCTGCCTCAGCCTCCCAAGTAGCTGGGACTATAGGCATGCGCCACCATGCTCAGCTAATTTTTAAAATATTTTTAGTTGCCTGGCTAATTTCTTTTTATGATTTTAGTAGAGATAGGGTCTCCTTCTTGCAGAGGCTGGTCTTGAATGCCAGACCTCAAGTGATCCTCCCTCCTCGGCCTCCCAGAGTGCTAGGATTACAGGCATGAACCACTATGCCTAGCCTTTCACTTCTTTTTGATCAGTATGTGATCTAGAAAAATAAAACAAGCCACTTTCCAATGGGTCTGTCTGCTTATTAAAAATGTCAGGATGACCCTGCTGTTCTATGTAGCTTACCATGTAAAGCTCAATATGTTAATATGCATTTTGTTTAAAATTTATTGATTTTAGAAGTTTATTTTCCCATACTTTGCCTTTAATATTTTAAAACATGGTTCCATGGTAAGTGTTATACTTATGTATATCTTGTTCTCAAAGTCCCATTGCAGTGAGAATCATGAATGACCAATTGATGCTGCTGGAAAGAGCATTCATTGATCCTCTTGGTTTACCAGGGAGGCGGTTCTATAGGTAAGGAGACAACAGGTGTCCCACTAAAGGGTACACATCACTATGACCAAAAACAGCATACCCAAATTCATCTTTAATGCCATTAGATGAGTAGAAGGTGAATATGTAGACTGAAGGGAATATGGGCAAGATCTAATAATAGTATAATATGTATAATATGTAAATTAGAAAAATAAATTTCATACTGTTTATTGCTTTGCTATGAGTGAAAATTTTAAATGATAGTTGAAAAAGAAGCTTTCTAACAAAATCTTCAAGCTGAGGGATCTTAAAGGGAATCTTAGAGCTCATCTAGTTCAACCATCTACCTGAATCCCTTCCGTAGATTCTCAGATAAGTAGTTTTTCAGTCTCTGAATCTTCTAGTGATAGAAAGCTAACTACCTCCTGAGGAAGCCCATTCCATTTTAGGGAAGGTCTAATTATTATATAGTTTTCTTAATAAAGATCTGAAATCTGTTTTCCTGTAGCTTTCTCCTTTTGACTCCATTCTGTTCTTCACAGTCAAGTAGAGTAAGTCTAGCTCTATTTCTGTATAACATTTTTGGTTTTCGAAAATAGTTCAACTTACAATTTTTCAACTTCATGGTGGTGCAAAAGTAACATGCATTGAGTAGAAACTGTACTTAAGAAGTACCCACACAACCATTCTTTTTTTTTTTTCACTTTCAGTACAGTATTCAATAAATTACAAGATAGTAAACATTTTATTATAAAATAGGCTTTGTGTTAGATGATTTTGCCCACTATAAGCTACTATAAGTGTTCTGAGCACATTTAAGGTAGGCTAGGCTAAGCTAAGATCTTCAGTAGTTTAAGTGTATTAAATGCATTTCTGATTTATGATGGGTTTTCAATTTATGATGGGTTTATTAGGACCTAACCCCATTGTTAAGTTGAAAAGCACCTGCAACTTGTTTTTCTGTCTGTATCTTTACATCATGTTTTATTTCAATATCTTGGCCACATGCCTCTATTTTCTAAAGATCCCTTTTAAACTGTGGTTTGTTGGTGGAAATTAGAAAGGTCCTAGCATTTAAAGTCAGAAAATCTGTGTTCTAGTTCACTTATAGCTGTGTGATTTAGAGCAAGTCACTTCTAAGGTTTTCTCATCAGAATTAAGGTGATGATAGTTTGCTACTTTACAAGGCTATTTATCATCAAATAACATGCAAAAAATAGTTCTATATGTTACCTTTCTTATAAATGTTAGTGATTACTATTAACATTTAAGTAATTAAAAGCATGGGCTTTTAGAGCCCAGCTCTGCTACATCCTAAGTGTGACCTGGAAAAATTATGTCTCTAAAACCTCAGATTCCTCAGCTCTTAAGTGGAGATTATAATTGCTTTTACTGTATAGGTTTGTAGATTTAAAGTAAATTGAAGATTTATCTCAGAAAGAGATGTGCTCAGAAAACAGCAGCTATTTTTATAAATTATAAATAAGAACACAAATGTTTGTTTCTTCATTGATACAAATGAAATAGCAACCATCAGTTAAGTACTTATATAAATCAAAAAGTTGAAAGCAATACCTCCAATGTTAGCCCTCTCTGGAGTGTTATTAATCTATCTTTATGTATTTATTTACTTATAAGAAAAATATCTGTATTTTCTCATTATAAAAAATTGACTCTACAGAAACATATAGAATAAAAAGAGACACTACCACTCCTACATCCCACACCCACTTTTGTTCACTAGAGAAAATCAATGCTAAGTGTTTTGAGCTGGACACAGTGGCTCATGCCTATAATATCAGCACTTTGGGAGGCAGAGGCAAAGAACCCTTGAGACCAGCCTGGGCAACATACTGAGACCCTGTCTCTAAAAAAAAAATATTTTTTAATTAGAAAAAACAGTTTAGCATGAAATTTTTAATGCATTTATATGTGTGTATAAAAATACACACATATAATATGTATATATATGTGTATAGAGGCAGGAGGATCGCTACTGAGGAAGCTAAGGCAGGAGGATTGCTTTTAAGCCCAGGAGTTAGAGGTTACAGTGAGTTATGATTGCACCACTGCACTCCTGTCTGGGCAACAGAATAAGAACTCATCTCTAAAAAATATATGAATTAGAAAAAATCAAAGTATATAGGAATATATGCATAGATTATATGCACATACTGTCTTTTGTAAGGGACTTGAGCATTTGTGGACTTTGGTATCCATGAAGGGTACTGGAACTAATCCCCCACAGATACTGAGAGATGACCGTATGACCGTATATATTTCTCTATGTGTATGTGTTTACATATAAATATATTTAAATGTAAAACATTTATATTATATATTTGCATATAAATGTATATGCAAATTTATATATTCATATGTATTTATACATTTCTATATAAATCTATAAACACATTTATATATACATAAATAGGACCATACATTATTTTATAATTTGCTTTTTTTTCTTAAGAATATATCTTAGAGATTTTTCATGTCAGTATATTTTATATAGTTTTAGCTCTTTCTTCTAATCAGCCATGTAGTGTTACCAAAAGCTTGGCACTTTTCCTCAAAGCTGCATCAGAAGATTGAGAACAAGTGGTTTGAGGAGAATGAAAGAGAAGTTTATCACTTTGCCAACAAAGGAGGAAAAATGATAGACTCTTTTCTCAAAATCCAAATTTTCAACGCTTAAGCAGAAATACAGAGCTTTTAAAGGCAGTGCCCTCAGTTCTAGGCTGTTGTCCTTAATGATTCTAATTGTCCATCTCTGCCCATCTCACAAAGTCTGTGACCTCACCCACCTGTTGAATCTATTAAAGGCAACATAGAGATAAATTAGCCCCTCCATCTTCTTTCTTATTAAAAATATTCATAAAGCAAACGTTATCACCATGTTTATGGATGCTCACAGGCAGTTACACAACTACTATGAACAACTTACGAGAATTTACTTTCTTCCAACTGTATGGGTTAGCAACATGGTATGATTTCTGAGACGTCCTTAGCAAATGCATATTGTCAGCTACTTTCTTTGCTTAAAATTATACTTTGCATAAGTGTATCAAATCAAATATATATATATATATATCTTCCTAATGGAGTAACAAAAGTAGACTTGAGGAGAAAACATAGCAATATAGTAAGATGTAGTCTAACAAAAAATAAAAACCTATAAAATGTGCTGTCTGGAAAGTATCCAGCTGTTGTTAATACAATGAGAATGTATTACATGGATGGATACTTTCCGGACAGCCCTTATATATATGTTCTTTAGTTCAACTTGCCATGTTTTTTTTTTTTTTCCTTTTCTTTTTCCTTTTAGGCACATCATCTTTGCTCCGAGTAGCCACAACAAATATGCTGGAGAATCATTTCCTGGGATCTATGACTCCATGTTTGATATTGAAAATAAAGCAGACCCTCATTGGGCCTGGACGGAAGTAAAGAAACATATTTCTATTGCAGCTTTTACAATTCAAGCAGCAGCAGGGACTCTGAAAGAAGTGTTAGAATAAGGTCTTAGCTAAGTGGCTAGCCATTAAAGGTGTTGCTGAAAGTCTGATGGTAAAATTTATCTTTAAATTTTTAATAACTCATGAAGCCAGAGTATCCTAAAATCTTGCTTTTCATGGCATGTTTTGATTATAGACTTCTGTCTTGTTTATCTGTAAAGAGTTTTTTGGCTCTTTGAAAATACATAACTACCTAACCAAAGTGTTACTCTAAAAAATAAAAAAAATCCTGTCATGCAGCAGAAAGAAGGTAACAGAAAATTCCTAAAATAAATTGTGGCAAGGAATTTGAATTCTCACATTGTTGGTGATAATGAAAAATGGTAAAACCATTTTGGAAAACAGTTTGGTACTTTCTTATAAAGTTAAATAACATGCTTACTTTATGACCCCCAAATTCTGCTTCTACATATTTACTCAAGAGAAGCAAAAACAATCATCACAAAAAGACTCTTGTATGCATGTTCACATTCATAGGAACTTAGGGTGGAAACTCAAATGTCAATCGACAGGCGGATGGATAAAGTGTGGCATATCCACAATGGACTATTCCTCAGCAGTAAAAATAACTGTCAATATATGAAAAATTACTGGCAGACATTGTTGAGGGAAAGAAGCCAGACATAAAACAAGTACATAATATATGATCCTATTTATATGTAGAAGTGGCAAAATTAATCTGTGGTGTTAGAAATTAGTGATTGCCTGGGCAAGTGGTAGATAGGAGAGGATGACGCACAGGAGGTGAGGAAACCCTCTCCTATAGATGGGAATTTTCAATATCTTTATCTGGGTGGTAGTAACACAGGTGTATACAAATGTCAAACTGCATCAAACTGTAAACTTAAATGATTACAAAAGAACCACAAACAAGTCTGGCAAGGATTTTTGCCAGAATAACATACCCCGTCTTGTGAAATCACCACGGAATGTTAAAGTCTGGAAAAAGTCAGTAATATCTGTACTTTTGATAACTTCAACTCTACTGAATAAAAATGTAAGTCTAATTATGTGATAAAAATAGCTGCCATACTGGGCACGGTGGCTCACGCCTGTAAATCCTAGCACTTTGAGAGGCCAAGGTGGGAGGATTACTTGAGGCCAGAAGTTTAAGACCGCCTGAGCAAGAGCGAGACCCTATCTCAAAAAAAAAAAAAGCTGCCACAAATCCTCATATTCTAACTCCTATAAATTTATCAGCATCTGTAAACTTTTATGCAGAGCCTAATGACTCAGAATTACAGGTAAACTGATTGAAAGCGTCTATAAACTTGGCTGTTCAGCTACTTCACCAAAAAGAATAAGCCATAAATTCTTATTATAATACAATAATTTATTTCAATCATTTAAAAAATCTAAACATGTTCAATCAGAAGTTGTCTAATAGAAAACTACTAAACAAAAAACATGTGAAATGTAATGAAATACTTCAACCCACAAATTGTAAAAATTGGTTCCATAGAGGAAACTGGGCAGAATGATAATATATGGGACAGAGGGTGTTTACTGCAGCATTTATCATAGTGAAAATTAAAGTAAATATCAATGGGAAACTGATTAACTTATAGCATAATATAAAAATCATAAAACTGATGTTTACATTTTTCATTTATATGGTAAATTGTCCATGACTTAGTGTGTCAACAGTGCTTACACTGGGATGGTGGACTTCATTGTACTCTGTTTTTTCTGAATTGCTTGATTTTTTACATCAGAATATAATCCTTTTGTAAGGGGTAAAATAATATAGTTATAATAAAAACTGTTTTAAATAAAGTGTACAGAGTTCTGAGATGCAATACAGTTCACAATTAGTAATCCTATTTTGTATGTTTATAATTTACTAGTTTTTCTAGTCTGAGGACATAAATAACTCATTTACATATGCATACATTGGCCAGCTTAACATTTGTCATATTTAGTTCAGAATTTCAAAAATATCAACTAATTGATCCTTGAGCTTCGAAGTATAGAAATGAGGTTAGAGTAAAATAGTAACCTTTGAAATAATTATAATAAACAGATTTTAGCCTTTTTCTTGTCATTGCTTCTTAACTTTATGAAGTCATTTGCTTGTTTTCTTGTCCTTTCAATAACTTGTATTCATTCACTTCTCCCACTCCCCAATGTGATTACTCTAAATTCAGAGGAGCAGTATCTTATCTTTCACTTAAATGATGCAAAACCTCGTTTCATATTGCCTCACTTCCTTTCCCCCTTTGTGTTACAATTATACTGTCTACGGCCAAAATAATCTTCCTAAATGTGATCAGGCAAAATACTATTTAAAAACCCTTCAATAGAGACTTTCACTCCCAGAAATGTAGTAGTCCTGGTAGACAATCAGACCAGTTGCAATATCTAGGAAAAAAATGGATCAAATGCAAAAACTTTACACATTAAAAGAGCTGTGGAAGTGCTGAAGACTAGATGTATTAAGTCTCTGGGTGCTTCCTAGAGAGCAGAAACTTTTCTTTCCTGGGAGCATTTGCCAATTCTGGGGATGGGCTAAATATCAGGCTTGGCATGAATTAAGACACTTTACTGGGGGAAAATCAGCAGAGCTTTTTGATGGCTGCATTAGATGTACTGGAATCTGGAGGAGCTCCAACCCCAATACCGAGGGAATAGGGTGGAAAGTTTGGGGGCTGAGCAATTTTCTAACAGGCCAATGGCAGCTCTCAACTCCAGCCTTTTTCACATCCTAGTTTTTTTCCATGAAACTGTTCCCCTCTCTTCTATTTGTCTGGCTAGCTCCCTTTTTTTGCTTTTTTTTTGGGGGAGACTCTGCTATCCTTCATTTAAGAAATCTATAAGATGTACCAAATATGTTCTAAACCATCTTTTTACAGGCTTATTTTTAGCATAATTTTTTACTGACTGACCTCTTATTTTCCTTGTTGGAAACTTTATTGGAAGCAGACACTCCGTGTTTGGCCAATTATCCCCAGCATATACGGAAGTGACCAAAAGTGTTTTTTGAATTACACAAAATAATTAAGGAATGGCTGTAATATTAAAGATGCTTAATCATTTAAAGTTGTGAACTTTCAAGGCATTGTCTTTCCCTTGTAATGTGATGGGACATTTTCTCTTTCCACAATTGAGAACTTAGCTAATTTTACATGATTGAAATGAGACAATCTATTTGCCTAATACACTAATACTTAATTTTAACTCATTTTGGTCAACCCATTACAGTGACTTCTTTGCCTATGTACATGGTCCTCTAATCATCCACATCTCAGAGCACTGAGATGCAGAATAATGTTCAAAGCCTAGATGATAATAAGACCTTAAGGCCTATATGCACAAGACTTTAGAACAAACTGCCTGCAAGGGACAAATTCATTACCATGGCATTTTACTTTGAATCAGTCCTACAGCTGAACTGCGGGAATCCGTCTCTAATTCTTGTCAACTACCCTTTAAAGGTTCTTAAGAAAATCAGTGGCTCAACTGACCACTTGCAAAAACTGAAAGCACGGTGTCGTTTTATTGTAATTTAATCATTTGGTACTAAGAAAAACACTGAGCAATGGCAGTTTCAATTTTGGGTCATGCACTGTGACTTGGATATCTTCAGTGTCATGGTTAAGAGTTTAAGGACTCTGGAGTCAGTCTCACATTTTAAAATCAAATTTCATCGTTTATTACGTATTCTGAAGCAAGTCATTCAGCTTTCCTTTGCCTCCATGTCTCCTATAAAATGAGTAGTAATATACTCGTACTTTACGTACATGGGGATGTTCTGCAGAGCAAATGAAAAGTCATTATAAAGCACTTAGCTAAGTGTTTGCCATATTCTAGTTGTGCAAAAAAAACAAAAAAGCTATTAATGTATTTACAGCATCGCGTTGCTTCTTGTAACTAATAATTTCTAAATTCCTACGGCTAAATCACAAATAGAATTTTTGAAGTGTCCTCTAATCTAATCAAGTGAATTAAGTCCTGTGATTAGACACCTACTTTTCCCAAAGGTTTTAAATTACCTGCCTGAAAAAAATGGAACTAGAACTCCATCTAAGTATCTTCAGGTTCTAGTTCTCATTATCTTGCCGTTGGCTTCCTGCTCCCTTAAATTTGTTCCACTCCTCTGCCCCCTACTTAGTCTTTTCCAGCTTTAAGTAGCTTTATTGTTGGGAGAGAGGAAGGGAGACTTCAAGGAATCTCTAAGGCATCAGTAACAGCCCAAGTTGGCCTCTAAAACACAGTGGGCAGTCTGGGCCCAATCTCTTATAGGGAATCTTTAAGATTTTACATAAAATTATAATGAACCCATTAATTCTAACGAGCCTAAAGTATCAAACATTTAAAATGCATGCATTGTCTTGTACCTTAAGAACATATCATGCTTAACTAAACTGTTTTATTGGATTTACTTATTCCCATACCTGTGTACTCATACTTACATCATACTCAAAAGCAGAGATTATAATTCTTTTCTGAACGAAAGAGGATGCCCACAAAGTTCACAATGCTATCAATTCTGCATCCTCAAAGTTTACAACTCACTAGTTTCAACTCTGCGTAAATTATTAATACTTTAACAGTGTCACAAATTAGTTTACTCTACCATAAAATAATAGACCCCACCTCACACAGTTTCATGAAGATTAAGTTAATTTTCATTAAAGTTCTTATAACAGTAACCAGCCAATAAATGCTACATGTCTGATGTTTGTAAGAGCCAACCAATATGCCAAGTACTAGAAAATGGGGATACAATAAGTCAGCCAAAATATAAAGTCAAATATACATGCAGTTTACAAGGGGATACAGACACTAACAAGTTCATCATACACATAAATAAGAATAAATATGAAACTACAAACTGAAATAAACTTTGTGAAGGATCACACTGTTTTAAATCATTAGTATGTCCATCTAATCACTTTTTTGGAGGAGAAGAAAAGTACCTCAAGTTCAGGGAGATTTCCCTTTTCCAAACTTAATCACTAATCTCACTTTAGTAGCAAAGTTTCAAAAAAAGGATAATCTAACAAATTATTTGAGCAGCATCTCTGCTTAGTCAAAAACGAATGGCAAATTAAATTATTTTGACACACTGCTTGGTGTGGTGGCTTACACCTGTAATCTAGCACTTTGGAAGGCCCAAGTGGAAGAATCACTTGAAGCTAGGAGTTTGAGACCATCAAAATAACAAGACTCCCTTTCTACAAAAAATAGAAAAATTAGCCGAGTGTCATGGTGCGCACCTATAGTCCCAACTACTTGGGAAGCTGAGGCAGGAGGATTGCTTGAGCCTAGGAGTTTGAGGTTGCACTGAGCAATGATCATGCCACTGCACTCTATTCTGGACCACAGAAGGAAGACCCTGTCTCTAAAAATGAAAAAAATGAATAATGTTGACAAACAAGCAACATTAAAATGTTACGACTGGAAGTTTTATTTCATTTCAATGGACATTAAAGATGCCCCACTAAACTAGAAAACTAAGAAAAGTCACATTAATGAGCATTTAATGGAAAGTCTTTAGAAAGACTTTTTCCAGAACTATGAATTTTATAAAAACTTAGAATCAAACAATAACTATGTAGAAAAAAAAAATTTGTGAGTTTGGTATTTAGAGATAATGCTGCATGTATAAAACCATAGGCATCTACAATTAACTAACAAAGACAAGCCATGCAACACTACCAGATAACTTTAAGTTGTTAGATACCTGGGCAGTAGGGAAGCAGTAAAGGACAGAACAATCAAAAACAAAAACAACCTCCCACTTATAAAACAATTAAAAGAAATGAAACAAAAATCGTATCAACAAAACCTAAAAAAAAGCTGGACTTAGCTTGCATTTCAGAACCAAGGACATGAAATTATGATATTCATAATAGAGATAATAGAGGCAAAAGAGAAAAAAAACCAAGTAACAAATATGAATGCCAGGTCTAAATAATTTGCAATAAAACAACAGCAACAAAAAATAACTTGTTAATGTTCAAGTAGGTTAACTTAAAATTATCTGTCAAAAAAAAAAAAAGTACATATCCAAATGACCTAAAACACACCAGCCATCATAAATTAGTTTTTAAAAGTTTAGTTATTGTAGGTGTATGCATGACATGAATTTTTAGGCTAAGGAATGACTGATTTTTTAAAAAAGCAAAGGGTTGGGGAGCAATAACTCAAAGTCCCCTTAGAATATCTGCAAAAGTTAAAACACTTTCTTTACTCCTTGATGGCTGACGAATTTTCTAATCAAAAAAGTTACACTTAGTAAGAAGGAAAATCCCTGGGATAAATTATAATAAAGTAAAATAATTATAGTCATTTGCCAGGATATGGCTATACCAAAAAGTTATACATCATCAACCTGTAAACATTTGTTGATTCCAATTCATATTTTTAATTGTTTATAAATTACTAGTTCAAATTACTAAAAAAAGTAGGGGTGGTCTCAAGACCTAACCCTCAAGAGTTTCACTAAAAATAGTTAAAAACTAAATGTTCTACTTCATTTAATAGTATTGTACCAAGGTTAATTTCTTAGTTTTGTAAACGTTTTACGGTAATATAAGATTTTAACATAAGGAAAAGATTAACATAGGACATAAGAATTGTTACAATACTGTCTGTACAACTCTTCTGTAAATCTAAAATTTATTTCAAAATAAGAGGTTAAAACGAAAGCTCAGCTTCTTAGGACATGACTTCTTTTATACAAGTAAATGTGGTAGGCAAGAAAAATAGCATTTTAGGTTTCTCATGTTGAGTTTAGTTACCAAGTTCAATGATACACCTGGTTACTAAGTGTATAATACACCTAGCTTTGACTGCTTTGCTACATAAGTTCTCTGAATGTTAAGACAGACAAAGCATATTTCTAGAGAAAGGATTCAATAAAATTAATTTTTATTAACTTTTTGACAAATTGATAGTAAAACATATTCTAAGTAACTATACCTGTGTCCTTTTATGGATAAGTCTAAGATAAATACCATTCAGATTTTTATCTGGACAACAAATTCAAAGACTCTTAGGAATAAAAAACAAAAGATGGTTACTAATGTAACCAAACTAAATATATAAGCTGTATATAAAAAAGAAATCAGTGCTTTGTAACTGAATCTGAGGTTACAATAATCCACTTGCTTTAAATAGTTCGATCACATATAACGGATTAAGATATTGTTTAAGGGAAAACAGCCTAAGAAGGAAGCGTTAAAAAAGGTATATTAATCATTACCTTTAAGCAAAGTATCAACCTTTCCTCCTCCCCAAATAAACAAGACTTTATGTGTCTAAAATGAACCCAGGTTCTTAAATCATAAAAGACAACTTTTAAAAATACATCTAGAAGTACTAGACATTTATGCATTCTATTTGGGTACAATTTTTACTGACAAAAATTTGTAATGGCATTTTAATGTCACGAAAGTCTGGTTGTCAGATTTTGTCTTTGTTATAGAGCTTAACCTTTTAATAATTACATAACTACATTTAATTGTCATTTGCTAAGGGTAATAGAATGATATATACACTTTATCAACTAGCACTTCTGCAGATTTTTCTTTACGAGAATTCCGTTAATACCAAGAAAAGGAAAACACTCAAGGGGTTTGAGAAATAAATCACCCTTTTCATTTTTAATTTATATAAGCCTAATTAATTTCCAAACTTATTAAGTTCTGTCAGAGTCTGGCCTTCATAACATTCCTTAATTTTTTTTTTGAGTTTTACATGGCCCTCAAAAAGTAACTTATCCTTTAATCAGTCCAATTAGCATAAACATTCTAATTCTGTTACCTATATTTAATAAATAAAATATATAATCAACATTGTATCACTAAAATTGTGAAGCTCTTCATGAAAACCTTAATGAAAAAAAAATTCCAAAAGAATTAAGCTGTTTTATTTAACATGTAGTAGACAGCTGTCATAAATTAAGTTTGTATATTTCGTTTTCTCATCCCCCAATGTATTTCCACAAACCTTTAAGTCTATAATTTTACAGATACAGCTTTCCATCAGGGAGCTGAGATATATACAATTTCTTTTTATATGTATCTAAAAGTTTTTAAGAGGGTTTAATCTGTAAATCAGGTACAATTTAGTCATACACCATACAAAGACATTCAAATAATCAGAAAAGATTTTTAACCTTATTGCTTAGTCTTATAAAATGGTGAATTTTAACCAAACTGATGCCCCTGTACTTATATTTATGTTTCCTATACTCTTAAATCACAATGCTTGGCAAGGAATTCAAGTTTTGATGTAATTTTAAAATCTAATCAGTTGTAAACAAATTCTCATTTGTTAACCAATGCATATATTCCCCTTTAACTACTCACTATATACCTTAGAATTAATCCTCCTTAAAAAAGTAATCATGCCACATGGAAAAAAACAATGCAAAGCTTCATCTTTTCCTTATTTTCAAGTATTATAGGAACATAAATCCATGAAAAAACTGATTAAAAATTTGACATTTCACCTTGCTTTACTAATTATGGGATAATAGAAATGTGAAAAAAAATGGTCCTTAATATTTCTCTGCTTAATATAGTATTATACTAAGAAATACTGCAATTATGTTTATGAGCTATTTTCCAGCTTCCTCAAGTACAGGACAAACCATGGTTCTATCAGTGAAGAGACATAAATAATCAATCTTATGTAACTCAAAAGGAGGATGGGAGGCACAAAAAAATAAACCGACTTTGGTTTTTAAAAACCTAACCTTGACCCTGAAATGCCAGATTTAGCAACAACACAAGAAAACAAGATTACAGCAGCTAGCCACCACTTCATCACATATTAAGAATTTTGAAATAGGTAATAGCTCCCACCCCCCGCCCACCCCCGACCCTCGACTCAATCTGTTATATCTTCTTTTTGTTTTTCCTGCTTTTTGGTTGCAGGCAGTTCAAGGCTTGCCCATTGCATAGGTTCAGCTTTTCTCATGGTGATCTCAATCTTCGTTGCAGTCATAGTTACATAACTTCGCTTTACATCAATCACCTGAAACACATCAAAAAGAATTACAGTAAACCTGAGTGGTTTTATTAGTTTCAGAGGAAAACAAAAGTCTTGTTTATGCTGATAACCCCCAATCCAAGCTTCTAAGGCCATTTTTGTATCTAGACAAACTTTTGGGGAAGATACAATGTTAAGTTATATGTGTACTTTGCATTAATGCTTATTGCCCTTCATTATACAAACGGTATTTTAAATTATTAGAAAAAATTCTTACGGATTCATAATACTTACACCCCATAATTTCACATTTTGATGAAATTCCTTCTCTCTTTCAAATACAATGTGCACATTTAACTGAAAAAGATACAGAAAGTTAATTGATCAAATTCAAATTAAAGGTTTATAATTGCTGATTGTAAAAATAAGACATTGATAAAATCAATTAAGCTATTTTAAGAAACTGCTAATTTATTTTTTTATGAAAAAATCATTAGCACAAAAGAAAAACTGGCTTTAAGTTTCATACTGAGAACTAAGTACCATTATTATTTTCGATTTTTTAACTATAGCTCTGATCTTACATACTGTATTACTTGACAAATCTTCTAAGCTACTATTGCCTCTAGAATGCTTCACAAGTAACTATTATGCAGAGATTTTCATTTAAAATAGAATTTCATGAATTTAATTTTTTCATATGGAAGAGACTGTAAGATCTTAAAATCAACTGAAGTATGAAAAATATTTTATTACATAATACATTAACATAAAGGACATGTGCAGAAGAGAATTTTTACTCCAAGTTATTTAGCGTACTTACCAATGTGCTATTTGCTTCTATTCGACTAAGTTCTGGAAGTGAATTTTTAGCATATACTGAAATGGTGACTTCACCCCCTGTCTGATGCCAGTCATGCCTACATGGAACAACTTTTTTCCCCTGTAATGTAAGAACTTTGTAAGTTTAAAAAGTGCCACACAATTTAACTTCTAAAAAGAGAAATTTGACCCATCCAATTGAGAAAAAATTGCCATGCCTGCCCAACTAAGCACTTAATGTTTTTACAGCAAACATCAAGCAGTTTAAACAAAATAAACCATGATACAAAAATTCTTCAGTTTTATAATTTGAGAACAAAGTTTATCCCTTCCATTTGCTTCTACTCTTTTATGATCACAGTATTAATATGCACTTAAAAAGACAATTTAAGAACTCCTACTAAACTTTATCCAATTTTAACATTCTATAATCCACTAAGTACTGTTTCTCAGCACAGTATTTGAAATGAAAAAGAGATTTGCTTAGTGGGATCAGACAACACCTTAATCTCATGCAAACAGGAACCTTCAACTTACATTTTCTACAAATCAGAATTTGGGGGAAACCTGACCACTTTTAACTCTCTACTACTGGTACTGAATACTCATTTTCCTCTCATGTTAACACTAAGAAAAAATGAGAATTTGTGGAATGTTTTGATTACTCTTATGGAAATAATCATTACATAACAGTGGTATATTTCTACATTCTTTTTCTAAAAGCAGCAAATGGTGATTTGTTTTATAAATGAAAACAATTTATTTACATAATTCAGGAAACATTCTGTGAAGCTACCCTTATAAAGACACTATTTACATTTTGGTACAATTATACTAGCTCAATTTACATTACATATAGCACTCACATTTTGCCCTTAGCTACTAGCTTAAACACTTAACACTTGATAACTGCGTATATGAAATAAAAAATACATCATTCCTTCAAGGGTTATACTCTGAAAACTTTTTAACATAACAGAAACAAATTTATTTTTCTGAACTACAACCTTCAAACTTTTGAACCTTGGAAAAAATATATAGACAGACCTCACTTTTTGCTAATAAAACATTCCTGGAAGTTTTGTGGTAGATGAAATATTATAACTTCAGGGGTATATTTACAATATCCAACCATGTATTACTGAAAAGCAACTATAGAATACTCAAATGTTGAATATCTAAAATATTAAATTTTAAAAGTTAAAACATTATAAAATACATTAACCATAGCTAGCAGACAAAAATTTATTTAGCAATAAATTGCTTGTCTTCTTACAATTTAATGGGCTTTGAGGGCATTATTTGCACAGCTCCAAATCTTTTTAAAAAGCTGTGCAGCGAAGTAGGAACTGATGCTTTCTTTTTTCTCTTGATAAATTTCCCTGAGGCAAAGCAGAGGCATTCAAAAAGAATTCCACCAAAAACAAGCCTGCAATCCTCCCCTTTGGCCACTAGTTGAAGTGTTTGTGCACCTGTAAATGGCTGAATGAAGTGTTAAGTGGCCAAAAGAGAATTAGAGGTATAAATCAAATAACTAGAAAAGTAATTTTTACAGAACAAACAATAGGGACAGACTTTTGAGCTAATTTTAGTAAAAGAAAAAGACAAGGATACATCAATTTTGGCAGGCTTAAGTATTTCACAAAAATCCATATACCTGCATCAATATACGCAATGGCTATCATGCTCAAGGGCAATGTGTACTGGAAGCTTGACTCAGATTAATTTTACTTTGTAGGCATGTCAGAACTTTACTATGTGAGGAAGAAAGCTTTTTTAAAAATCTCAAATTAAAAATGACTGGGATGAATTTAACCCAGTGTTATTTTGAAAGTTACTTACAGCATCCTTTTTAGTCCACATGTGTTTTCCTGTTGTACAACCCTCTTGGGCTAAGAATGTATTAAAATCTGAAGTTTTTCTTCTACAACAGCTCCAGTATTTCATCCTTTAAATTATAAAAAATTTAAGAAATACAATCTCACAATTAACACACTGCTACATTAAAAAATGTTTTTTTCCCTTGGGGCCATGGTGTTTTATGAAAATAGAATAAAAACTTTGAAAACAAAATGATCCTTTCTAATTTAATGAAAAATTTGTTATTTATTGTTTTCTGCATGTCAGTTACATGCAATTTGAACAATAGTTCACACGGCTCAATGTAAAGAGACATGTGAGTTACGTATGCTTCAAGGTCCTGGGCTCAAAACCAGCCTGACTGACTTAAATACAACTCACATGGCAGTCAGTGTGTTAAATTCAGCAATATGATAGTGGCAAGTGTGAGTTTTTAAAAAATCAACAAGTGTACAACTTTAATATCTTGCAAGTTACTAAACAGCTAAAAACGGTTATACGGTGTATCAGAACACTAGTAATTTTAAAACCAAAATGCCATTTATTATAGTAATTTTGGAGCTCCTGAGTAAAGACACATAAAATCATCACAAAATTCCAATCAGCTTTTCACTGATAGATCACACTCCAATTTCCTTTCCTCATGAAACTACCAAAAAGTAGTATGACCAAAGATTTATAAGGCTCACATTTCAATAAGTCAGTAAAGTAAGAGCATGCAAACATATTAAAAACTAATGAAACTCAGTATTATTTGAGAAAAATCCAACACAGGAAGTAAAAAATTACAGAAAAACTTCAGGTTTGAGTCCTGAAGAATATAAAACCAGTGAAGATTTCGACACAGTACTGTTCCTATAAACTACAGAATATAGAAGAGAGGCTCTCAACTGAAAGCCAGGGAAAAGTAAGGGTCTTCTAGGATAAGTAGTACCCATGGCCAAAAATTCTAAATGCCCCTCAATGTGCAAGACAGTACTTTAAACTAACAAAAATTAGTTTCAAACAAAAACTAATTTAACTCAAATAAAAACAGCAGCACACTGAAATATAGAGTATAAATAAAAATATGGGGTTTTTAATATAATGACCACTTAATAACTGTAACGTTGTTTGTTTACTCACATATAAAAAAATAAGACAAAGCCTACATTTCTAGGTTACTGTAAAGATTAAATGGCAATGTAAGCAAACTGCCTTATAACACTGCATGGCAAATAATTTTTAAAGATATTTAACTTTCCTAAACACTACCACAAAGTATTTTAATAAGTCATGCATAAGTTACCCCTCATGGAAAATAGGTACTCCAGAATGATATACACAGACTTCTTCTAGGCTCTGTAGACCCTGATATGTCTAAAAGAGAAAAAAGAGGGGGAAAAAATCAGCTGCGTATCTCAGTTACATATTGTACATATTTGTAGTACTGGGGACCACTATGAAAATAATTCAAGAAATAACAACAGTAACCTAGAACTTTCATACTTTCACATTCTAGGACGTTGTGTTAAGAAATGAAAAATGACTCCCTTTTGGGACCTGGTTAAGTTTTAGGTCCCTGTGAGAAAGTCAAATAATGGAAAAGTAGGCATTAAGATGCCTTCACCCTTTTGAGTATGAGTCCCATCCAATCATATTCAGGTATTTAAATTTACAGAACAATGTTGAAACCAAGGGATTAGTACTCTAAACAGAAATACAGTTACAGTATGATTTATGTGTACAGTGTATACTCCATGTGGACACCATCAATTAATATGGGAAAATTAATAGGCAATTCTCGAACTTCCAGAGTGATGGTGATTTCTTATCCCTATAAAGGGTAAAATGAGCTGCAGACCTATATATATATATCCAGGGTTTGTCTGGAAAATTCCGGGCCCCACTGTTGAAGTAGGTGAAGGCTCTACAGATGAATTCACAAAAAGTTATGTTAATAAAACCTGGATGTAGCCAATAGTATATTTTGCTTCTATTTTTGTATTTATAGCAACTACCTACAAGTACAGAAAATAAAACCATTTATTTTTTATAAATCCAAAGCATAGTATTAGATATGTATATATCCTAAAGAAATAACAAGTTCTGTGGAGTTTGAGCAAGGGGTGAAAGTATTGGGTAGGAGACATAGGCAAGAGACATAAGCACATAAAACTCAGTATATTAGATTCTAAAGTCATCACGGTTAACCCCTCAAACCTATTCTTCATCCCATTGTATTTATCTGATGGCATCATATCCACTCAGTCTCCCAAAACAAAATTCTGTGTAAGTTGTCTTCAGTTTCTTCTCTCACTTCATGCATATGTAGTCTATCATGAAATCCTGTCAACCTGACTTAAAAATACCTATCAGTTTAATTTGCTATCCTTCCACACGAACTAGCAAATTTTAGGCAATCACACTATACTAACACATGTTTCTACTAATTCGTTTCTCAGCCTTCAATATCTGTTCTCTATTATCAGTGATACTATCTAATTACTATCACCCTCTTTTTCAAAGTTCCATAATTATGTTTACCTCACACTTTATAAAACAATCCACTCTAGATGGTTTGTATATTTAAATGTACTCCCCCCCTCGCTTTTCCCTCTATTTATTTGGTTTAAATGTCCATCTATATGAGAAAATCCTCATGGTTATAAAAGTAAACTAAGCTTTCTTAAATAGGACACAGCAATAGTTACAAAGGAAAAGATGGACAAATTGGATTTTATTAAAGAGCCTCTATTTATCAAAGACATTAAGACAGTGAAAAGGCAATAGTATCTGACAAAGGACTTGCAGCTAAAATATACAAAGAATTCCTACAAATCAGTAAGATAAAGATATCAAAAAAATAGGTATAAGATTTTAGACATTTTACAAAAAAGATATACAAATGGCTAATGAATATACATAAAGGTACTCAACCTCACCATCAGGGAAGTACAAATCAAAACCACAATGAGAACACTACACACACCAGAATGACTGAAAATATAAAACACTGACATAACAAAGTGTTGCTGACACATGGGACAAGTGGAACTAGCCTCATATACTGCCGGCAGGAGTGTAAAGTAATTCATTCAATCACTTCAGAAAACTATGTGGATTATCAGTTTAAGCTAAACATACAGAGATTAAACATTCCTTATCCAAACATTGTGAAATCCAAAATATGAAACTTTCTGAGAAGTGACATGATGTTCACAGGAAATGCTCACTGGATCAGTTTGGATTTCTGGATTAAGGATGAGGAACAAGTATAATAACCAAATATTCCAAAATCCAAAAAAATCTGAATATCAATACTTCTGGTCCCAAGCATTTCAGGAAAGGGACATTTAATTTTGTATGTGTCCCAAAAGTCATGCACAAGAATGTTCATAGTAGCATTATTATTCAAAGAAAATTTTTTAAAGGACAAAAGAAAGAAGAAATAAATTGTGGCCCATTCGAACAGTGGCATACCTTAAAGCAATGAAAGAGAAGAAAACTACATCTACATGCAACAAAGGTTAACTATAACAAACATATCATTAAGCAGAAGATGACAAATATAAGAAAGAGTACATATTCTATAAGTCTTTTTACATTAAATTCAAAAATAGGTAAAACAAATTTATGTTGATAGAAAAATGTGGGTTACCTTTGGGGAAGGGAATAATGAATGACGAAAATGAATGCACTGTAATGCTGTTGTAATTACTTTGTTAAACTCTCTTGAGTTGTAAAACTTGTATTTGTACACCTTTTAACAAATTTCAATGTACTTCAACGAAAAAGATTAACAATTTATTTAATGGCCTCCATAACCTAAGATAAGGTCTAACTTCTCAGCACTAGTGAAGCCTTCTAGGATTTGGTCCCTATTTAATTCTATTAATCTCAACTCCACAGCATCAAATTTTGCACTATTACTGTTGACTATTGTTTTCTTTACACTACTGCTATCACCTATGTTTGAAATATCCTTTCCCTGTTTTTACATTTACAAAACATTCATTTTTTTCAAACTCATCTGATGCCTTCTCCTTGATCTTCTTCCATTACCCTGCCATTTATACTGCATTCCTCACTCCAACAATTACTCATTCCCTTGTATCTACTACTTCTGCCTCATATACACGTAAATACATTTATATTTCCATCGCTTAATGACCAAGGTGATCTCAAACTTAACGTGGGAAAAATACAGACCTGCTCTCACTCCATTTTCACCTTCTCAATTAATGCTGCCACCAATCCCACCAATCACCCAGATGCTGGAACCACAAGTTTCCTTCACAGCCAATCCATTAACAAATCCTAATACAGACGCTCTTTTGTTTACATCCCAATAAACCCACCTTTAAGTTGAAAAATTGTAAGTTGA
Source organism: Lepilemur ruficaudatus (assembly GCA_963574885.1). Taxonomy (NCBI): domain Eukaryota; kingdom Metazoa; phylum Chordata; class Mammalia; order Primates; family Lepilemuridae; genus Lepilemur; species Lepilemur ruficaudatus. The sequence continues at coordinate 40,684 of CAUYRT010051595.1, read as the reverse complement.
ATCACCGTAAGTTGGGAACCATCTGTACTTCTAAATTGCATCATTCATTTTATATGCACTGTTCTAAGCATTCAAGACACAACAAAGAACAAAACAAATAAAACCCTATCCTCATAAACCTTATACTAGTGGGGAGTGGGGGGAAAGATAGATTATAAGCAAAATAAATATGACAAAAAGAGCTATAAAGCAAAAAAAAAGAGAAGAGAGAAAATGTTGAAGAGTATGCAATTTTACATAGAGTAGGCAAGAATAGGCAGGAAAAGGCCTCCCTGAGATGTTTGATTACATCTCACATTTAATCACTTCCTAACAAACTTCTATTCTCCAATCCTACCACCTAGTCTTAATACCATCCTAGCTGGTTTTTCTTCTCCCAGTTCCACTCCTGCTCTACTACCAGTTGTATAATCTTTTAAAAAGCCTTCCCTAAAACAGGTAATGGCCTCCCATCATACTTATAATAAAGCCCAAATCTCTCATTATGGTTTATAAGAACCTCCATAATCTTGCCTACATTTCTTACCTGTTACTTTCACACCCTTGACCAAACTCCACAGACCTTGTTATTTAACAGCCAAATTCTAAAGCCTCTCTCTACTCTTGCTGCTTTATCTACAGCACATCTCCCCCTCCAGGTTCACATATCACAGCTGTTATATTATTTAGTGTCATCACGTCAAAAAATACTTCACTGACAATCTTACAATAAATATTTAGCTCTCAAATCCAACCATTCTAGCTCCTTAGTCTGCTTTTCTTATCTACCTGAGTTCATAATATTTAATTACCTATTTACTGTCTGCCCCATACTAGAGTATCAGCTCTACAGGAACACAGATTTTTCCTTTGTTTTATACTATATGTCTAACCCTAAAACAATGTCTGGTACAAAGTGCTCAGTAAATGTTCACTAAATTGAAATTATTTATTCCCATGATTGTATCAGATATGATGCTCCCCAGAGAGGCTTTTATCCATGTTCACAGCCCTGGTCCACAGCATAATGTCCAACATATAATACACACACAAATGTTTGCTGAACTGAGTCAGTGAACTGTACTCTTTTCTTCACAATTAATATTTTACTTCATAACACATCACAAATTTTGTAATACATACCTTTGAACACCCTCCATTTTTACATGAGGTCCCAACCTTAATTTCGTCATTATCTTCTTCTGAAACAAAGAAAAAAAAATCAAATTAAAATGCTAAAATAAAACTTTTCACTGCAGCATCATTCTTAAAAAATAATCTTTTCCATAAAACAATACTTTTAAAAAGCCAACTCCTGTGATAAGCTTTTGCCTATAGCCCCAGAATGGTATATGATGCACTTCTAATTCTAAAATAAAATGCTGTATCTTGATTTTTATAAAAGAGAAATCATGAAAGGATGTTTTCCTTCCATGGTTATCAGGTATGGGTCAGAGCATATTGAATATGTTCTATATCATGCACAAATATTTTCAATTATCAAAGAAATTTAACTTACTGTTAAAAAATAATAAACCATAAAAGAAAAACAATTTTAAATAGGTTCTCATTTTTAAGAGAGACATAATGAAAATTAACCCTATATTTATTCTGTAGTATTACTTTTTACCAGAATGTGCTCTTTCATATTTATATTCAGTAAACTCCTGTTGTCTCTTTTGGATGACTGCTTAATTGTACAGAAAATAATCACAATAAAACAAAACAAAATCTTACCTTTCTTATCTTCTTCATTCCCTGATGACAGTTTAAGTTTATCAAGTGCTTGTTTTAGGGAGGCAGATATTTTTAATTCCAAATTTGTCATTGGTTCATCTGGGCTAGAGAATTTTGAAACCTTATTACCACATTAATATGTACTAAAATATTTCTTTGTACTCCAAATTAATAACCTTAAAAACTTTGTTTTGAGAAGCCAAATGTTTCATGAATCAAGTGATTCCCATTAAAAATTATTTTATAAATAATTGTTATAATGTATCTGCTTTCTAAGAAAAAGTAGAAAAATTTCTTATATTAAAATAGTAAGTCTCAAATAATCACGCTATTGGCAGCACACTTAATTATCAGTTGCACTAATGGGAAGGCAATAAAGACTAGAAATCCAAGTTTGTCAAATGAGTAACTCCGAGGAAAGAACCACAAAGTACTTCTACATTCCATGCCCAACAAAATGCTGAGCACATAATAAGCAGGCAATAAATAAGTACGAAGTGTATCCATAATCAACTGCTACCAGTGGAGATAATTTACTTTATGTGGACACTGGTATATGGATCTGAAAATTGAGACACAACAGTATCACAAGGCAATTTTAGCAGGGTTAAAAAAAAACCTTCTACCATTTTATAATACCTACGTTTTATATATATAATTTGTTTAAGCCTATTCAATAAATTCAAGAATTTAATAAATACAGCAATAAAAATAGAAGTCCTAGGTTATTCACTCTACATTAAACAATGAAAAAATGGACATAGGAGGCATTTAAAAAGTACAAAAAACCCGATATCCTCATACTCTATAGTACCACCAAATGAATTGAGGATAAAGTACTTAATTTCTCTGTCTCGTAAATAAAATTATTAGTCCATCATTTAAAGAAAATATGAATTCATAGTATTACAGAGGATTCTACTTTATTACTAAAGAGATTAAGAGTGAGCCATGACAGGCTTTTGTATTTTTCTAATAATTTATTTAACTGCCAAATCAGTCAGTAAGGCATTTAACAGTATAATTATGAAAAATGTGGAGATGGAATAAAATCATTCTGAATAGTTCCTTTAACAAATGATCTGTATCCAGAGTGTTAATGAACAAATAAACATCTAAAGTCTCTGAACATTATCTTGGTCCTGTATCATCCAATACTGTGTACATTTATTTAAGTAGGATCAAAGAGGAAAAGTTGGCAATACTGTGAGTTCACAGCAAGAATAAAAATTTTGACAGAGGTCATTTTTAAAGCCCCAAATCAGGTTTTTTTTAAAGATCTAGAGTTGGCTCTAAAATAATTCAGTACTCAAAGCTAGTTATGAAGAAGAGCTGGTGTAACAGTTACCCAATATACATGTGTGGGAAAAACAGACAGAGTCTGGTTATCAAAAAGCGAGGACGAAGAATCTCTAACCTTTTACTGCAAAATGAGCAAAAGCTATTTTAAGATTTAAGACTACTTTAACGATACGTCATCAAAATCAAATACATCAAAAATTCACTAGTATTAATGAGTTTAATAGCAGTTTCTTCAGGTATCTGAAAGTAAAGATGAGTGATTAGGTCTCTGTGCTCCTTTTCTTTTCTTTTTTCTGTGCTCTTTTTCAATTCAAACTGATTCCATGACAAGGACAACTCCTTCAAAGAATTTCACTGTGCCACAGTGAAAAAAAATACATGCCAACAGATAAGACAGATATTTGACTCCCCTACCTTGAAGGTACATGTACCTGTAATTATAACACAATAAGCACACCTGCAATGAAGTTTTACTATGTATGTTTCTCACGTAGATGGGGAATAAAGTTAAAAGCAGATTTAAGAGAAGAACTAAAAAGTTCGAAATTTGGTGGCTTACAGTAGCTACAAATGGTATTACACTAAATCATAAAAGGAAATACTATGAACAAATGCTATTATTCAACGGTATTGAAATACGCAACTATATAAATTATACCTGGGCCTTTTTATTGCTTCCACTGGTTTGGGGGCTTGAATGATGTGCTCCTGAAATTTAGGTTTCAATTCAGATAGTTCTTTCTTCTCAGAAGTCTTGACTTCAGGTTTGACTGCCTCAGGTGGCTTCTCACTGTTATGTCTACCTTTTGTACAGCCCTGTTAGTGAAAAGTATTCATTAGGAGTTATTTTATATGCCATGATAGAAATACTGTATTTTCATTTCTTTATTGATATATTTTATTTTACATTTTTCTCCAGTTTTATATTTTAAGAAACTAAAAAACAGGACGATAAATGTGCTGTATTTTTAAGTGAATTCTTATTTCCAATTAGTTTTTCCCTTAAAAAAAGCATTTGAATTATACTTCACAAATATCTACTTACTCTATTAAACATATAGCACAAACTTGTTTATAGAAAATGAATTCTGGAGAAACTCACAAAGAGAATTCTAAAAATTATTTACATACAAAAGTCTGTTACTAATAAAAGCCTTAATCTGAGCCCCAGTTCTCCTACTTACTAGCTATACGACCTTGAGCAAGATAGTTAATCTTTTTAAACCTCAATTTCTTATCTGTAAAACAGAGGTAAATGGCGTTTAAAATATTTTTTGAGAAGATTAAATAAAATATAATACTTGGCACATCGGGCAGGGGTAAACGTATAAATGCTAGCTATTTTTATACCACATTCCATTGAGTTATATACACATTTTAACAACTCACCTCTGAAATCATACAATCAATGGTGTGCCAGTTTATTACCAGCGTTAGTTTTGTTTCTTAGTAGTACATAAAATCATGGTGCACCTCAATGGTATCTTAGATTTGGCAAAAATTTATTGTTCCTAATTGAAAATGCCTTCAACTGTTGCCCACCAGTCCCTACTTACTGATATTCTTTCAATATTAACATCAAGAATAAACCTTTGTCCTTAAGATTCTTAAAAAAAATAAAATACACCCAAAATGATAAATGGGTAATATCTTACAATGTCAATCTCTAAAACAGATAGATAAATTCTTTATTTTAGAGATAGTGGAAAGAGAAAGATAAATTCCATTTTAAAAATAAGGTGCTACCTGCAAGTTGACAAGGACCAGTCAAGAGATAATCAGAAATCAGACTCCTCAAATCTGAGGCTTCTTATATGTACTTTTAGGGACATAATCTAGAAAAAAAATTAGTACTTACTACAATGCTTAAGAAATCAGTAAAATCAGTTGTTCTTCTCTTACAGCAAGACCAACCCTATGAAAGATAAGAGAAAAAAACCTGAAAACTGTATTTGCATGAGAACCACAACCCTTTACTAAAACACTCATATTAACATTTATTTCCTTGAGTCCATAAGTAACTTGCATATATATATTTTTCAGTTTTAATGCTGTATATGATTCACTTAATCAAGTAAATTGATTTTTAAAAACAATAATTAGCCATTGTTAAGGTCATCTGTGTTGTGATATGCCATCAAGAGGAAACACTTTAAACTGCTTCTGTTTAAGTGAAAGTGCTTTACTTTAAAAATCTCCTAAGGATAATAACTGTAATAATTTAGTTTCTAAACAAAACCCATTATAGTTCAACAATAAGCTATTTTCAGAATAACATATTAATTAACACAGCAGCCTAAACACTGTTAAATCTGTGAAGGTGATCTTTATAGTGAGAAGCATGGAAGTATAGAAACTGTTCCACTGTTTATGATTTCTAACAAAATACAAGTAGCTTACCAAAAATGGTTATCATCTCTAATTATCTCTATCATCTCTAATCCAATGTACAGTAGAGAATATTGAAACAAAAATTTAGCAGTCTAAAGACTTGGGAAGTCCCAAATTCAAGTTAAGGGCCAACTTTGCACATATCTACCTAGACTTCACTGTGTCTCAATATACTACAGCATAAGGAATTTGGTAGTGATTTTTTTCACAATATGCACTCTCAGGTTCTTTTTCTTTAAAGGAAACTTTAAATATCCAATAATTCAAATTTTCCTTTATTTTGAAATTTAATTCTTTTATTCTGCATGGGGCTATAGATGAATCAATTGCTACAAACTTTTTTTTTTTTTTTGACAGTCTCGCTCTGTTGCCCAGGCTGGAGTGAGTGCTGTGGCATCAGCCTAGCTCACAGCAACCTCGAACTCCTGGGCTCAAGCAATCCTTCTGCCTCAGCCTCCTGAGTAGCTGGGACTACAGGCATGCATCACCATGCCTGGCTAATTTTTTCTATGTATATTTTAGTTGGCCAATTAATTTCTTTTTTATTTTAAGTAGAGACGGGTCTTGCTCTTGCTCAGGCTGGTTTTGAACTCCTGACCTCGAATGATCCGCCCACCTCGGCCTCCCAGAGTGCTAGGATTACAGGCGTGAGCCACTGCGCCCGGCCGACTGCTCCAACCTTAAATATAAGATCTAAATAGTACTGATAATATAGTTACCAGAAAAGTTACTCTGTAAGAGAAAAGCTTTACTGTCTTAATCATACACACAGAATTATGCCAGATACTGGGATACACACATCTAAAACCAGCTGTTCTCAGATCCCAATCTGGATACTACGTTAGTCCTCGGTAAAATGAGAAAAGGAAGGATAAATGTAAGCATGCGAGTATGAGGTTGCTTGCTGTCTTTTCTTGAGCAGGACTGTCCTTTTCTCTGAATATGCCTCTTCTAATATTAAAATGGTCTTTCTTTTGTTAATGCAATGTTTGACTTCTTATTTGGTCAAATACAAAAGTAGTGGCCCTGTACCGATGTACACATTTTGTCTGAAATCTACTGGGCTGTGAAACTCAATAGTCTCGGAAAATCTAAGTCTTCAAGAAATGCTTATAGAATAGAGACAATAATAAACACTAAAACTGCAGAAGAGAAACAAAATACTTCAAAGTGAAATCATTAAGATTTAGAGTAATTAACATTGGGTATGGGAAAAAAAATGAGCAATGGACAGAATGACTAGGAAGTAGTGGCATCATCACTGGGAACAGTAAAGTTTTGAGAAGCAGACTATTTTTAGAGTAAGTGTTCACCTTAAAAACTGGTTTGAGGTTGCCAGTGAGACACATGAATGGAAATATGTTGTAAGAGCCACTGGAATAGGGGTGACATTTGAGGACACAAATGAATGAACTGAATAAGAGAAAATAGGAAGCCAAAGACCACGGTTAGGATATAGGAGAAAAACAGCACAGATAAAAAAGAGAAAAAGAAAAAGGTAGACTAGGAAGAATAATCATAAAAAATGGCAGTCTAGGAAAGAGAAAATTCCCAAAAAAGAATAAATCTTCCCACAGAACCACAGTTTCTACCCCCATAAAGGTTTGTAAAGAGGCTAAAAAAAGATATTGGGAGGAATAAGATCTCAGCTTTCCCTGTTGAATGTTTTATTCTGTTTTCCTCACTGAAAACTAATCAGAATAACATAAACTTTTCATCTAATGTACATCTGTGGCTAGATGTGATTGCGTAACACTTAAGGACCAAAAGAATCCAACTACATTCTGGAAGGATAATTAAGACATTCGCAGGGCATCAACAATATTTAAACATATGACTGTTTACATTCCTGATAACAAAGGTAGTATAGCACCTAAAACCATGGCTGGCCCACTGCAGCATTTTCTTTTTGAGATATCCAAAGTTAACTCTTTAAATGTACCATATTATAATATCATGAATATAAATAAGGTCAGGCCATGCATGGTGGTTCACACCTGCAATCCCAGCACTTTGAGAGGGTGAAGTGAGAGGACTGACTGAGTTCAGGAGTTTGAAACCACCCTGGGCAACACAGGAGATGCTGTCTCTTAAAAAAAAAAAATAGCAAGGTATAATGCAGTGTGCTTGTAGTCCCAGCTACTCAGAAGGCTAAGACAGGAGGATTGCTTAAGCCAAGGAATTTGAGGTTACAGTGAGATATGCATGGTCCACTGTACTCCACTCTGGACAACAGAGCAAGACCCTGTCTCTAAAATAATAAAATAAATAAAAAGATCACCATCAAAAATCTGGACATTCTTTCTCCAATTCTACAGATCAAGAAAGTATACGTGGAAAACTGTCAACATTTCTTTTCAGTAAAAACACTTTAAACTTACATGGCTGCCTTGCAATTAGTATTATTAAGTGTTTGTAACAATCTTTCCTTCAATTCAGAGCTGTTTTTATTAGCCAGCAGTGAGAGACTGAGATTCAGCACAACTACTTCTATTTCCCCCCAAAATTAGGAAAGTGAAGAAAGGGGGTATAGAAAATGAGAACTGAAATGGAAAAATATAATTTATAAGTGGAAAACACTTTAAGATCACCATCTACTATCTTCTTTTTCTTTAGTGGAGTACCTGCTTAAAGCACCTCACAATGATCAGTAAGAAAGAAGAAATTCACAAGCTGAGGGGAAAAAAGATAAGACTAATAAAGATTTAGTATTACATCTTTCATTTTACTATACAGCTATGAAGAAACTGAAAATATACCTAGTTCCTACCTTTAATGCATCATGAAAGACTGGAACACCTGGGTGGTATGTGCAAGCATCTGGTGAAAAATAAAGAAGAAAAAAAGTGACATTCTTCATAATTCAGTAAAATGTATACATCATTATTTCAGGTGTTAACCTTTAATCCTTTTCCCAAATGCAGGTAATATTGTTCCTTAAAAATTTACTAATGCTTCAGTTTGATGCACAAAAAAGTGCATTGTATTAAAGTAGTTAATAGTTAAAACTCTAATTCAAGAGTATAATACCTATAGATAAAAATAATACAGAACAGTTTAAGTATAACAAATTATATATTCCTCTAATCTTTGTAGTAAAATTTGTTTAGTACCAAAACTTGAATCCTCAAGATTTTGACTCTCATCTTTCAATTCTTTTACAGAAAGGTTTCTCAAGAGAATCCTTAAAAAGACATTTTGGAAAAATAGGATCAAAATCTTAAAAACTGTTGTAATATCTTATTGCTAATTTCACTTTTCTAGACAGTTGTCAATTCCTAGGTACAAAGCTCATTAAAAAGAAGTTTAAGTTCTACAGTCTGTTTTCAGGATTGTCACTGGTTGTTATTCTGTACTTTCCTCCCACTACACCATCAATCTTTACTGTTTAACTCTCGTGAAAATGGGTTTATATTACAATTTGCAATAAGGGGTATTATATTAAAAAAAAAAATCACATAATAGACACATTTATTCCCCGACTATATACTATCCTGAGCTTAGAGAAACAAGGTCAGTTCCTCTGCAATTTTCTTACAAGGCTACCTCATTCAGCCTTTCGAGTTTGTTCAGCTTTCAGTCCTCTACACCTGATTAGATTTGTTGTGTTGCCTTAAAACGATTAATTCCTGGTACTCAGAGAAATCTTCCTATCCCATTTTAATAGCCAGTTTTGCTTCCTTAGTAACCATGTGCTGCATAGATACTATGCTAGCTAATATATATAGTAAGAAAGTATTAGATATTTTCCTCATACAGTGAGTAAACCGATGGATCAGAAAGACACTGTTAATTAAGGAGAATAATGGAATTAAGGGCTGAAAAAGAAGTTGCAAGTAGAAATGTATATTCAGAGGGAAAATAAGTTGAGAAGGGGAATGGAAGTAAAGGATACAGTATTTCTGAATTCCAACTTGAATGTAGTCGGAGGCATAAAATGCACAATGTATAACACAGTCAGAAGAATAAAATGCTACAATACTAGTCAATTAGGACAGAATGGCAGCAGGAATGAATCAGATCTTAACCAAACAACCAGTATGAACAAAATTTGAAAAACACTTCTTTCAAAAGCAATTAACCATTCTTTATCAGCTTTTATCATGTTTATCAGTTTTGTTCAATTATTATTTTATGAATAAGAAAGCTGCAACACAGTCAAACATCAAGGGCTTTTAACACTGGGTCTGACCTTGGCTAAAATCTCCCTCTGCCACTAGCAGTTGCTTCAGTTTTCCTTGTATGTGTAAATTAAATAACTGCTTGTGAAACTGTTTTTCTAGAATAAGTGCTTAACATATGCGAGTTACCAACCGTGTCTACTTTAAACATTCATTTAACTTGCTAAAATGACAGAACAAGGTAAAAATCAGGTAAAAACAAGGTATCAGCTTAGAAGGGAGTATAATTTTTGTCTGTAGGGAAAACATCACGAGACTAAGTGAATAAACATGGCAATTATGTCACAGCACCAATTTAGAAAGTATTTAGTGTAGATTAACAGATTTTTAAGGATAATGGATCCAGCATCTGACTCCACGCATGATGGAATTTGCTTGCATCTTCAACTTCACCCCTTTAATTTACTTTAGTCAAAGTACAAGCTCAAACCTCTTCCATTCTATAAAACTATTTCCTAACCAAGTCCACAGTTTGCTATTAGGTTTTATGTTCTATTCTATCTCCATTTTCTTCACTTTCCATTCACTCACTCAATCAATTTACTTCAGTATTTATACTGTCTCTAAAACAACCCTCACTTTGCTAAGTGAATAAACTTTCATCAGTGTTAACGGAGTTTCCCTACTGTATCTGGTACTGTTGACCACCCAATCCTTAAGACAGTCTATTCTTTTGGACGTCCTGGCCTTCCCTTCTCTTTCCTAGGCACTGGATCACTTCACATATGGATATACCGACTTCCAACAAATGGCTGTATCTCCCTTGAACTTTAGACAGTACTAACTACCCCCAAATAAACATACTGTCCCATACAACACAGCATCAGCCTTTCCTCTGTATTCGGTATTAAAGTAGAAGATATTTACGGACACCAAGGCTACCAACACATCAAAGGGTTTTAAAAATCCCTCATTTCTCAAATCTGCTATCTACTGAAATCTCACAATTTTCTCCTTGAGTAACATCATATTTACATCATAAAAATGTCAATAACACTAACCTGAATATTGTACAGACTGGATTTTTCTCTTCCTTAAAACCCTGTAAATCAATAGTCTTATTTTAAATGACATCACCAATTTGTGTGCCAAGGTAAGTATTTCAAACATTTCAGAGATGAAAAAGCTTTTAGAAGGCACTGGTTCTAATCTCCTCCACAATGCTGAACCATGTTACTACCATATTGAACCCAGCGTCTCTATTAAATGGCTCGAACACTGCATACTTTCCAGGGCTGCTGTGAAGATTACTGAGATGACAAAGTCTGGCATACAGGATATACTGGCTGGCAACGCCAATTTTTGCCAATGTCTGCCATAGAGAAAACATACAATCAATGCTAGCTGAACTTGAGAAAGTGTTGTCACTTCCTACAAAATTGAAGGAATCAACTCACTTCCTTATCTCATTCCCCAATCAGAATTCAAACTCACTGGTCATTTCCATCGTTCACCTAGAGTAGCCACTTTAACTTTGCGTCCTTAACTCTACCTAAGTGTTGTAAAGGACATTCGCTCATTTTATACTGAAGACAGCAAGGTATAAAAACGTGGAGGCCATTTCAAAAACAAGCAACAAATGCTGCTACCAAGCAAAGGACAACGAATGTGGGGGGCAAACATATCAAAACTGAGCATAAAGACAGAGTAACTTCCCTAACCAAGAGCTCTTTAAAAAGAAAGCAGTTTTTAACAGCGGGTCGACGGAACCAGCGACAAGCTTCTACACCAATATGAAGCAGAACTTAAATGCCAGGATACCCGGCTGCCCGCCCCTCCCTCCTCCTCTCTCTATCACAGACGCACACACACGAAATCACAGCCAGTGCTATCTGGAGAACTGCAACGCCAGGTCTGCAGTACCTTAACTTCTGCTACCCCAAAGAGACCAGGGAAATGGGGGATAGGCGTGTTCGCTCTGCATTCCAGGCCGAATGAAAGAGCGCGGGGCCGACCCCGGAAGCACGTGGGTCGAGGGGAGAGTCTCCTTCGGTGGCAGCGCCGAGCGTGGTCAGACGCCGCTCCCGGGCGCTCGCCCAGGGGCCGCGGCGCCCAAGGGAGGCCCCGGAGGGACCTCGGCCCGGAGCGTCGCGAAGCCGGCTCGCCGCAGGGCCCCCGGCAGCCCCCGGGCCCAAAGGGCCTCCCGCGGGGGGACGCGGCGGCGAGGGGAGCGCGCGCGGGCAGCGCGGTGCTCTTACCGTCGGAATTGGTCTCGGGATCGAAGCGCTGGCCGCAGCCCCGGTTGTAGCACAGCAAGGCCATTTCCTTTTCCCACCGCGACAGACGGGCAAGGCCCAGACGCCGGGGAACGCAAAACGCTGCGTTCACCACTCCCCTACCTCGGGCACCCGTCTGACGGCCGAGGCGGCTGCCGGCTTCCGGAAATGACTCGTTCGGTTTCAGGAACCTTCGCGAATTTTCCGGTCGCGCAGGCGCAGAGGAGATAGGAAGAGGCGCAGGAAGCGGCGGGAGGCCGGGCCACTAGCGGAGCCGCAGTAGGTCGGACTCTTGGGAGTGGCAGTAGGGGGTCGGAGACGGAGCTCGGACTACTGTGAAGGAGAAACCTAAAGAGCTGCAAATGAAGGTGGGACTGACGTGCTGTCTCCAGACCGTGTCACTCCTTACTGGCTGTGGGTGTCTCCTCAGCCAAGCGGCCGCCCTGCCCCGTTGTCCCCCGCGGCCCCGCATCTTTCCTACTTCCTTAGAGGCTGTGGTTACACGGCTTGGTCGGTGTCTGTTACCCGCTAGCTGCTTGAGAAAAAGCGGAGAAGCGTACAGTATTTCCAAATCCTGTGCGCAGAGTCTGAGAACCTTAGTAAGTGAGGAAAGGAATGGTGGAGGAATGGCTTGTGCGTGTGTGTGTGTCTCCGGTGTCCTGATCTCTGGAGCGCTGAAGGAATGTAGGCATCCCGGGCGGTTTGAATAACCGAACAATTGCAATCTAATTACTTTGCAAATGTAAAGCACGTAAAATCAGAGTGGCAAAGAAAATTGTGGACCAAACACAGTGCTGCAAATGGTCACAATTGCGGTAAGACTTTACACTTATTTGTCCATGCTCAATTGTGCAGTCCTGGAGCATCTAGTCACATCTCAAGTGCGTTATAAAAAGTACAGTAATACACTAACAGGCGCATGCAAACAATACTAGCTTCAACTTATATATTGCCCAAACTTGGGGGATTTACAATAGAAGCAAACGCTTTTTGATGACATACTGAGCGATCTTAAAATATTAAAATCCGTAGTTTGTAAGTCACAGTAAAAAGCTATACAATGTTTCCAGTGATCACAAGTTTGTTAATGAAAGATCTGCTTACAATCCTCCTACCCCTAGAAACAGACTTGTCCGTTTTCCATACTCCCTTTCTCTCCTTCTAACTACAAGTGTTACATTTTTATATGGTAATCCCAACATAGATACATACATTGTTGCATTCCTCTTCATTTAACCTAAGGCGAATATTTTTGTTTCATAATGTTTCATAATCATTGTTAAGCATTATGGGGTATTCTGTTGAATAATACACTATAATTTTACCTTTCTTTAATCTCCCCAACTTTCTCTATTATACATAAGTTTCAATGATCAACTTACAGTATATCATTTCTCTTATTTTAAATTCTTCCTTTGGGATCATTTTTTGAAAGTGACAGACAGTACTGGGATAAAGGTAATAAACTTTTTAAAATAATTTAAAATTTTTAAAGGTCTATGTTGCCGATTGATTTCCAAAAGGTGTTACCAATCAGCAATTTCACCATCCATGGAAGTAAGAGACCATAGAATTTAATCATACACAAGTAGAAATGTAGAGCTCTAAAAAGTTTTAGTTGTGGCCAAATCTATTGTTTTGAGTATCCTAGTATCAATGCAGCGTTATCAGAATTGTTAGTAAGCTAAATCTTTTAAATAGTTTTTATGTTTAGTGCCAGTTTTTGTCATCTATAGCATTTTAGAATCAGAAAATAATTATTTATCATAGATAATTTAGAAAATGCAGAAATACATTAAGAATTCAATCAACAATAATTCTGCCACCCGGCAATAATAAGTACTGAATGGCTAAAATAACTCTTTTGTAAATTTATTTTCAGTGTTCCTTACCACCCCAAGCGTTTATAGCTATAGAAGTTTAAAAAAAAAGAAAGAGAAAGAAAGAAAGAAAAGAAAGAATGTAATTATATATGGAAAGCGTATGTTCCTCCTTTGGGTATTTTGATTAACTGTAAAATTAAATCATTCTTATAATTAAGAAAATCAATGGTACAGAAACAGTAGTTAATATGGGTGTTGGTATTGCATTAAGTGCAGTGACGCTTTACCTGTCATTGTGCTTGAATTTCATAAGAAAGACGGACATGAATCAAATACTCCCAAAAGTGAATTCAGTCTCTGATAATTGCCATAAATGTCATGAATGGAAATTACATTATGCTAAATTAGTGGGGATAGGGGAATTTGCTTGATCTGGGGTTGGGGTATAGGCATAGGTAATAATCTAGACAAAGGTCCTGAGATGAAGGTAGCATAACATTAAACAAACTAAAAAGTCATTGAGATAAACCAGGGCCCAGAAAAGAAGGAATGCCAGAGGAAGCTGGAGGGGTAATCAGAAGCCATAGCACACAGGCAGCCTGAGAGACAATTGTAGAGATGATAAAAAGACTTTTATCCTTAGGGCAATGAGGAATAATTGAAAGGATTTTACCATGAATATGATTTTAATTATGCTAGTTATTACCTGTAACATTTTCAAAAGCATTCTTTTCAGCATATTTATTTGTTATCAAACCTCCTTGGAGGCAGTAAGAGACAGGAAGGAAAATGGCAGCACTAAGCTGTACCAATTACTAAAGGGAGTCCAGGGTAACTTACAAAAGCTACAAAGAGGAGGCAGGACTTCCAGAATGGCAGAGCAGAGACCTCCAAAAAACAATGAGCTCATCCTTAAAGAACAGTGAGCACAGTGACAAAAATTGCCAAACTTTCATAAATCTGGAAATTAATTGAAGGCTTGCAGTAATCCAAAGGGCACTTACTCAACCAAAGCGCTAAATGTCAATAAAAACAAGCTGTGTTACATTTTAACTTCTTTATTTCCATTCTCTTCTTCATAGCTAAATCATACATTTGAAATCCAGCAGCCTCCCATCAACATGTAAAGCAGAATTCTATAAGCCACTAAAGAGGGTAGAATTGCTTTTAGAGCCCCCCCTACCCCCAATCTCAATACTCAGACAACTGGGACTATTGATCTGTCCCACAGCTCCTTGGGAAAGCTCCATTTTCATGGGTTATGATTATTTTTACCTACTCAAAGCTTGTTGGTTAGGAAAAATCCTGTCTCCAGGACATTTGCTGAAAACAATCAGTAGTGATTATTTAACATGGAAGCTGTATGAGGAGGCTATACCAGTTAAGGCAAATAAAAGTCTGGCCAATAAAAATGTAAACAGAATATTTGATGAGTGGGATTACACAAGAATCTTTGAAAACCTCTGACATTCCTGAGGAACTCTAAGAAAGCTACATGCATGGGCAGGGCTGTGTGCGTGTGAAGGAACGATCTGAGAAGGCCCTAATTTCTCACTTCTAGCTGACCTTTAGGCCCTGTGCAAGCAGGAAGGGAAGACTAATGCAGAATTGTAAACTGTCAAAATATTGAGAGCATGTCATAATACACACATAGAGCCTCAACAAAGAATACAAGGCTTATTTGTTCAGGGTATGTAAGGAAATATTTGTCTAATTATGAGCTAACTGCAAACTAGCTGAGTGGAATACTCAGTGACCACACAGAACAGGGAAGTCCAGGAAAGAAATGAAATAGCAACAACAATAATAAATGGCAACCAAAAGAAAGCCTGGGAGGGGAGATTCTGATTTCTAGAGTTGCCATATTATTCTATATAAAATATCCAGTTTTCAACTTAAAAATTATGAAACATGTAAATAAACAGGAAAAATGGCTCATATACAGAAAGCAGAAAAAACATACAGTATAAACTGTCCCTAAGGAAGACACTGGACTTACTAGGCAACGATTTTAACTATTATAATTGTGTTTAAAGAAATAAAGGAAATCACGTGTAAAGAGCTAAAAGAAAATATGAGACTGATGTCTCCACAAATGCTATCAATAGATAAAAATTATTTTAAAAAGTAAGAATTCTGGAATTGGAAAGTACAATAATACTTTAAAACTTAATTACAGGAGTTCAACAGCAGATTAGTCCTGGTGGAAAAAGAATCAGTGAATTTGAATATGGGTCAGTTAAGATCATCCAATCTAAGAAACATTTAAAAAATGAAGAAAAATAAAGTCTCAGAGACTTATGGTACATTATTATGCTTACTGGAATACACATAATAGGAATCACAGAAGAAAAGGAGAAAGGAAAAAGAGAAGGAATATTTGAAGATATTAATAACTGAAAACTTCCCAAATTTGATGAAAATTTTACACATCTTAAAAATTCAATAAACTTCCAATAGAATAAACTCAGAGATTAATACACACAAATCAGGGTAAATGGATAAAGGCCAGAAGCAATGGGAGAGTCTTGACAGCAGCAAGAGAGAAATGACTGACAAAGGATTTTCTATAAGATTAATACGTGATTTCTCATCTAAAACTATGGAAACTAAAAGATAATAAGATGACACTCTCAAAGTAATGAAAGAAAACGATTTTTAGCCAAAGAATTCTGTATTCTGCAAACGTATCTTCAAAAACTAAGGAAAATATTCACATATTTCAAGTGTTAGTGCGTGGGCGTCTTGTTGGGGGAAAGAGGCATTGTTCAGCCTACCACAATATCATTATCATAGGATTCTACAATGTGGCTGAAAATAGTGTCCCTTCAGTTTGGTCTTATCCAGATCTCTTCTTGACTTAAACTACTTCTGGGTCATAGGAATATACATATTTAAAGCCTCTTCCTGTTTCTTATTTATTTCCCAAGGAAATAATATCTTCTAAACTCCCCAATTGAAAATGAGGAAGTTAGGAAATTTGTGTCTGCTAGATAATGAAGTGGTTAAGACTATCATGAACTTCAGAGTTGAAACATTATAATTTCTAACTTAATAAGGATGTGGTCCTAGGCAAGTTACTTAAACTTGCTTTTAATGTTATATATATAAAATCATATGTTTGGAATCATAAAGTAATTAACCTTTTGGGACTGGTTTTTTCATCTCAGCATAATTCCCTGGAGATATATCAAACCTGTGTGTCCATATATTTTTAATTTTAAGTTGTATTCCATGGTATGTATGTACCACAGTTTGTGTAACATTTCCTCTGTCAAAAGATGTCTGGGCTGATTTAAGTTTTTAGCTATTACAAATAAAGCTGCTGTGAACATACAGGCTTTTGTGGAACATGAGTTTTCATTTCTCTGGGATAAATGGCCAGGAGTGCAATTGTTAGGTCATCAGAGTACTGTAACATTTTGTATTCCCAGTAACAATGTGTTACTAATTTAGTTTCTCCACATTCTTGCTAACATTCCATATTCTTACTACATTCTTTAAATTTTAGCCATTTTGATAGGCATGCAGTGATAATAAATTTTGAATCAGATGTTTGTCCTTCGACATCATTCTTCTTTATCAAGTAGTTTTGTCCATTCTATGTCAATCACATTTTCACATGAATTTTAGAAACTACTTGTCATTGTTTACAAAAAAAACCTGCTGAGATTTTGATTGGCATTGTGTTGAATCTTGGATGAATTTAGGGAGAACTGACTTAATAATAACATCGAGACTTCCCATTCATAACATGGCATATCTCTCCACTTATTTAGGTCGTGTTTAATTACTGTTAGCAACATTTTGAACTTTTCAGTTTACAAATCTTGAATATTTTTTATAAGCCTTATTCTTGAATATTCCAAATTTTTGGATGTGATTAGAAAGATATAATTTTTTAAATTTCCTTTTCCCTCCCTTCCTTCCTTCCTTCCTTCTTTATCTTGCTATGTTGCTTGTGCTAAATAAACTTGGATTCTGGGTTCAAGCAATCGTCCCATCTCAGCCTCCTGAGTAGCTGGGACTATAGGAAACTTCTATTTCCAATTGTTTGTTACTAATATATAGAAATACCATTGATTTTTGTATTTTGATCTTATATTCTGCAACGTAAGTTCACTCATTAGTAGAAGTTACTTTTTATAGATTCCATTGGATTTTCTGGATAGATAACCATATCATCTGAGTATAGAGGCAGTTTAACTTCTTTCTTTCCAATATGTATGCGTTTTATTTCTTTACTTGCTATATTGTGCTGGCTAGAATCTCCACCCTAAATGTTGAATAGAAATAATACGGGCTGATATACTATTTACTTGAAATTTTCAGTGGTAACACAGCTCTTACTATAGCACAAATTTTTCATGCAGAAGATAGGATTAAACAATCAAATTGAATGCAAATTTTGGTGGACTGGGTTGACCAAAGAACTTGAAACTCTGACTTATTTTCAGTGAAGAGGTTTTGGAGGCTGGATAGAAATATGTAAACAGCCAGTTTATATATAATACCATCATCCATCCAGCATCCCAAGCCAGAGACATGGCATCATAGCCAGCAATGGGCAGTCAACTTGCATCTTCCTTCCTGGAGTCCCATTTAGACACAATCTGAAGACCTACATGCAACAGGAAGTTCTAACCTCAGGGCTTAAAAAGTGACTTAAATTATTTTGGTTAGCCATGTCATATTGAATACACACGTTTATTGTCATGTTCTCCTCAGATTCCACTAATATAGACACACAAGGGCAAAGAGATTTGAATAGAGTACTGCAACAAAGGAATCGACCAAGTTTTGTTTTGTGTGTCTTTATTTTGGTATTTAGGAATATTTGCATTTTTGTTCTAATGATTATCTGTATATAAAATATCTTCGTATAATTATGTTTTCCTTTTCTTAGGTTTTAGCTATTCAGTTTGTCAGCTTTAACTGACTGACTTTGCTTTCTATTGGACAATCAATAAGATTATTATACTTTTTCTCTTTCTTCCATTTTCTCTTATTTGTTTTGTTTTGTTTATTTTTACTTTGTCAGGGAACATAGTGCTTACATACTAGTCTTCTACCTTAAGCCTAGCTTTATTATGCATTTATTATTTAGATGTATTTATTATATAAATTATATATTAATTTATAAATGTATGCATATTAAATTGATCCAAATTTATTCATTTATAATAAATATACTAAATACATTTGTTGGTTACCGTCCATCTTTTGTCTCAGTTTTCTTAGTCATTTTTGTGGTTGGATGAAGCTAGTCCTCTAGTAGAGTCGTCAGGAATAGCTTATGAAAACAGTATTCCCCGAGTTCTTACATGTTTAAAATAGCTTTCTCTATAGGTCTGAAACTTGAAGGAGAGCTTAATATACTTGTATACTTTCCTAGACATTTTTAAAAATATTACTTATTTTGCTTTCATGTTGCTTTCTGCAAAGGTTGGACATCTGAGATTATGGTAATGATATTGTAAATTCACTTAAAAAGTTTTATATTGAAAATGAAATTGTTTTTATGAATATGAATGTAATGTAAATAGCAATTTTGTTGGAGCACAGCAGGATAGTACAATATTCTTACCAAATTCAGAAACTTATGAAGCAGAAATGTACTTGAGATTAGTTATGGAGCATGTATAATTTTATTTAGTTAAATTATGATAGTGTCCTAATTAAATGTCCTAATTAAAATAGAAATCTAATTATCAGAATTTACAAATATTTTCATATAACATATAATGACTGAACTGAACCTTTTTTGTGATGAAGTCTATGTTAAATGTCCCCTTCTCGAAAAAAAAAAGAAAAAAAAAACTCAGCATGGCTGTATGTTTTCTTCCCTGTGCTTCCCTGCATCAAGTAAATTTTTAGAAATGTCCTAAATTTATTTCTCTACTTTGTAAATTAACATAAATATCCCAGTATTACTGAAAATTTTGTACATAATTCCTTCAAAATTTGGTAGCACTATTTTTCAGAAGAAGCTGAACATCTTTAAGCAAAACAGTTAAATTTAGATTGCCAAAAAAGCTTCAGCTTTTGAAGTTCTGAGAGAGTTGCAATTTTTAAAAATAAAGATTACAAACAAGAATACATTAAAATTTATCCCTACAAAGTAAGGGAAAAACTAAAACATAAACAGTTGGAAGAATAGAGGTGGTAGTATTGTATATTAAAAAATCATACATTTATGTTTTCACTCTTTATCATATGCATGTGTGTGTACACTCATGCAAGCAAACCCACACAGTTATTTGAAAAGTACAGCTTTCCTAATGTTACCCAGTTTGTCCTCTATAAATGGCAATCCTAAAGAAAGTAATTTATTAAATTCTTATATCAAAATTGTGAAATATATTTCTTATGATAAAATCTCATTTATAATTTTACTTTTGCATTTCTCATTTAACAGTATCCTTATTAGTTTTAAGAGCTTCACAAAAGAGGTGAGACTAATACATAAAAATTTTATGCTCTACCTCACGTTGTCTTGGCCCACTGTTTGCCTTTAGTAATTGTGCAGTGTGATCTAGCAACATCTCTTTTCATCTCCATCACGTACCTTTCTCTCTCTACTCGTAGATTCTCTGTTGCCAATATGTAAAATTCCTGGTGGAATCCAGGCAGGCTTTCCGGTGCTTACCAAACCTGGAAGTAAGAGGAATAAAAACAAAATGGTGCAACACTTGACCAATTTAGAAGTAGAAACTGTTGGATAACCTTCCCTGATTCCATTTCAGGTGGACAATACACCTGAGATGATTTTTACAAGGCTTCTTAAAAGGATTGAGCTCCAGGTACATCCTGCAGTAGTTAGTGCAATTGTACACCCTAGGCTTCAATTTTCTTCCTTACATTCTCTTCCTTGTTTCTCACTCCTCTTCTTTGAGATAATTTCCTAAAATAAACTATCTGCTTACAAGCCTTTGTCTTCAGCTCTGCTTTTAAAAGAGGGCCCTGAGTAAGACAAACTGAAATGTTATGAAGTATGTGCATTCTCATTGAACATCTTTTTTAAAACTAAAGCTTCAAGAAATGAAATTTATTATATCTCAGGATTGTATGGACTAAATGTTCCACAAATAAGAAAAAAAAAAAGACAACAGGCAGAATGCTTGAAGCTGTTGTTGATTACTAAGAATTACTTTTTTGTGCAATAATGGCTGACATTTCTAAAAAATTGCATTTCCTTTATTGTCTAAAAATGCCAATTTTTCCAAACCCTTTCAATTTTCATTAAATTTTGGCTCTCTAGATGACTCATATGAGGGCTAAATGACTTGTCTTGTTCAGATTTCAATAAACTAACCAAAATTTTGAAATTTATTGCTGACTCCTTATATATTTGTAGTACACTTTGCTATAATCCTATCAACACAGAAAGTTACTAAGATTTACAGTTTCTACAAAATTTTATATACATATTCTAAACTACCTTATTTTTTTAAGAAAAGAGAGTTTATTTTAGAGATAGTTTCTCCTATATCTTTCTTCCTTCCAAACTACGAACTTAGGTAGTCTGTTATACTAGGAAACAAGTTTATAAAAAGTATCAGGACACAGAAATCTATCTGACTAAAATATAAGCTCCTAGAAGAAGGTAGGAATTTTTGTCTCTCTTTTCTTACTATTATACACTGAGTGCTTAGAGCAATGACTGAAATAAGATAGTCACTCAAAAATATTTGTTGAATAAATTGAATAATTTATATGCATTTAATATAACAGGAAAAGAGCCCAGTGAGTAAATTCACAATTAAATTATCACTGAAGTTTTTCTTTAGGTTATAGAATTTACAGCAAAATTGAAAGAAAACAAATTTCAGTAAAGAAATCAGTTTAGAAACATTGTAATTAGCAAAACGATATGAAACTACAAAAAGATATAGATTAAAAAGTCCATGTAGATTGAAAAGTATGTTTGCGTGAAAGCAGCAGAAGGAATATTTTTATATTTTTAAGGATTAAGTTGAACATTCTTTTTAAAAAATGAAGAAGTTAACTATGGATAATTATAGACTCAAGAAATCTTGCAAAGTTTAGTTACGAAAATATAAATATTGTTTCTATCCACAAGATGGCAGTAAAGACTTATTTTAAACTCACTAAAGCATCTCAGTTACAACAAATGTCTTTTTAAAAGCTAATGTGTAAGGAATGCAGGAGTTTTTAATTATTATTATTATTGTTGTTTCTTAGAGGTACCACTTCATCAGAAAGCTTCTCTCATTGGTGCCTAGAATTTCTGTGACTTTTTATACTTGCCTCCTCTCTTCTAATCTCTCCACTTTCATTTCATTTTTTATATACATCTTAAATTAGAAATCTGAACATGTTACTCCCTAACTAAAAAAAAACTTCAATAATTCCCTAAACCATAAGGCATACAGAATAATCCTCCTATCTTAGTCATTCAACCAATGTCAGTAACTGTGTTCTGCTTACAAGGTGCTATGTATAATATTCACTAGGAATAGAAACAAATAATTTACAGACAGAGCTTTCTATTTTAAGTATTATAAACGTGTAAAGATAAAGCTGTGACAGAGCACCTACCTAGAGAAAAGTATGGGCTGAGGGCTGTGGAGACACAAAAGAAGGATGGAGCTATATACAGAATAGCTATCGTGAGAGTTTGCACTCTTGCCTCATTCCAGATCTTAGAAGAAAAGCTTTCAGTTTTTCCCTGGTGATTGTGATATTAGCTGTGAGTTTTCCATATATGACCTGTATTGTGTTGATGTAATTTCCTTCTATATCTGTTTTGTTGACAGTTTTTATCATGAAAGGATGTTAAATTTTGTCAAAATACGTTTCTGAATCTATGGAGATAGGTGGTTTTTCTTCTTCTTATGTTCTGTTAATTTGGTCTATAGCATTGATTGATGATTCTCATATTTTAAACTGTCCTTGCACCCCATGTTAAATTCCACTTGATTGTTATGTATGATCCTTTCACCCTTTTTGCTAATATTTTATTGAGGATTTTGTTGTTTGTGTTCATCAGGGATGTTGGCTTGTAGTTTTCCTTTCTTGTTTTGTTTTTGTCTGGATTTGGAATCATAGTGATGCTGGCCTGATGAAATGAATATGGGGGTATTCTCTTTACTTTTTTGCAAGCGTTTAAGAAGGGTTGGTATTGGTGCTGTTTTGAATGTTTGGTAGAATTCACCCATGAAGACGTCTGGTCCTCAGCTTTTCCTTTTTGGAGGGTTTTGACTACTGATTGAGTCTTCTTGTTTTCAGCCTTTCTATTACTTCCTAATTCAGCTTTGGTAGGTTCTATATTTCTAAGAATTTATCTATTACTTGTAGGTTATCAAATGTTGATGTGTAATTATGCATAATAGTCACTTACAATCCTTTTTATTTCTGTGGCATCAGTTGTAATATCTCCTATTTCATTTTTGATTTTATAATTTGAGTCTTCTCTCTTTTTTTCCCAGTTAGTCCAGCTAAGGATCTGTCAATTTTATCTTTTTAAAAACCAACTCTTATTCCCATTGCTTTGTTTCCTATTGTTTTCTATTCTCTATTTCATTTATTTCTGCTCTGATCTTTATTATTTCCTTCCTTCTGCTATTTTGGGGCTTCGTTTGTTCCTTTTTTAGTTCCTTGAGTTATAAAGTTATGTTGTTTAAGATATTTCTTTTTTAATGAAAGCATTTAGCGCAATAAACTTCCCTCTTAGTATAGTTTCTGCTACATCCCATAAGTGTAGATAAATTGTATTTTTACTTTTGTTTGTCTCAAGATACTTTTAAAATTCCCCTTTTATTTTCTCTTTTACCTGGTGGTTGTTCAGAAGTGTGTGGTTTAGTTTCCATGTATTTGGAAATTTTCCAGTTGTCTTTTTTTGTTGTTTGTTTTTTGAGACAGTGTCTCACTCTGTTGCCTGGGCTAGAGTGCCGTGGTGTCAGCCTAGCTCACAGCAACCTCAAACTCCTGGGCTCAAGCAATCCTTCTGCCTCAGCCTCCTGAGTAGCTGGAACTACAGGCATGTGCCACCATGCCTGGCTAATTTATATATATATATAGTTTGTTTTAGTTGTCCAGCTAATTTCTTTCTATTTTTTTTAGTAGAGGCAGGATCTCACTCTTGCTCAGGCTGGTCTAGAACTCCTGAGCTCAAAGGATCCACCCGCCTCGGCCTCCCAGAGTGCTAGGATTATAGGCGTGAGCCACCACGACCCTCCCCAGTTGTCTTTTTGTTATTAACTTCTAGTTTTATTCCACTGTGGTCGGAGAAGACATTTGATATGATTTCAATCTCTTTAAATTAAATTTATTAAGACTTGTTTTGTGACCTAACAGGTGACCTATCCAGGAGAATGTTCTGTGTGTGCTTGAGAAGAATGAGTATTTTGCTACTGTTGGGAGAAAGTTCTGTATATATCTGTTTGGTCCATTTAGACTATAGTTTTGTTTAAGTTAGCTGTTTCCTTATTGAAATTCTGCTTCAGTGGTCTGTCCGTTATTGAAAGTGAGGTTATTGAAGCCCCTTATTATTATTTTATTGTCAATTTCTCCCTTCAGATATGTCCATGTTTGTTTTATATATTTATGTGCTCTGAACCTGTGTGCCTGTATATTTATAAGTCATGTCTTCCTGTTGAATTGAACTTTTTGTCATTATATAATTACCTTTTTTGTCTCTGGTAACATTTTTTTGAATTACAGTCTGTTTTCTTTGATATATTTATAGTCACCCTGAACTCTTTTGGTTACCATTTGCGTGGTCTATCTTCTTCCATCCAATTACTTTTAGTTTATGTATGTCCTTATATTTGAAGTGTTTCTCTTATAGATAGCATGTTACTGGATATTCTTTGTTTTTATTTTTGTCTATTCTGCTACTCTATGTCTTTTGATTGGGAGTTTAAGTCATTTACATTTAGAATGAGGTAAGGACTTATTGTTATTTTGTTAATTGTTTTCTGTTTGTCTTGCAGCTCTTATTTTCCTTTCTTGCTGTTTTATTTGGTATGTGGTGTTTTTTTGTAGTGGTTTGGTTTGATTCCTTTCATGTTATCTCTTGTATACCTACTATAAGTTTTTCTTTTGTGATTACCATGAGGCTTATATACATCTTCTTGTTATAATAGTCTAATTTGATAATGACCTAAGTTCAATTGCATACAAAAACTACACTTTCCCTGGCCCTACCCCACACTATTTGTTTTGAAGTCAGAATTTAGTTCTTTTTATGTATTGTAAATCTGTTGTCCAGTTTTTGTTTGTCTGGAAAAAGCTTTATCTCTCCTTGATTTTTAAAGGGTAGCTTTACAGAATATAGTATTAGAAGGTGAAATTTTTTTCAGTACTTTTAATATGTCATCCTACTCTTTTCTAGCCTGCAAAATTTCCATTGAAAAATTTGCTTCATAGTATTATGAAGGTTCCCTTGCATGTGACCAGTGGCTCTCCTCTTGCTGCTTTCAAAATTCTCTCTGTCTTTGGCTTTTCACAGTTTAATTACAATGTGTCTCAGTGTAGACCTTTTATATTTAATCTATTTTGGGGCCTATGAGATTCTTGAGTCTGGATGCCTATTCTCTCTCCAGATTTGGGAAGTTTTCAGTTATTATTTCATTAAATCTTTCTGACTCTTTTTTTTTTTTTTTTTTTTTTGCTTCTTCTTGGACTTCCATAATGTGTGTATTAGTTAATTCATTCATTTGATGGTGTCCTGTAAATCGTGTTGGCTTTCTTCACCTTTTTCCATTTTTTTTCCTTCTCTGATTGGATAATTTCAAATGAGCTGTCTTTGAGTTCACTGATTCTCTTCTCTGTTTGATCAAGTCTACTATTGAAGGACTCTAATGCACTTTTCAGTTCAGTCATTTTATCATTTTATTCTTCAGCTCCAGAATTTTTGTTTGGTTCTCCTTTATGTTTTCTATCTCCTTTTAGAACTTCTGATTTCATTCTTGTATTGTTTTTCTGATGTCATCAAATTGTTTGTGTCTCTTGCAGTTTGCTGAGCTTCTTTTGAACAATTCTTTTATTTTGAATTATTTGTCAGGCAATTCATGGATCTCCGTTTCTTTGTGGTTGATTACTGGAAGTTTATTGTGTCCCTTTGATGGTGTTGTTTCCCTGATTCTTCATGATTCTTGTTGCTTTGCATATGTATCTGAGCATTTGAAGAACTAATTACTTCTTTCAGATTGTATGGACTGGCTTTGGTAAGGACAGACTTTCATTTGCACGAAGGTGAAAGGTGGGAAGGTGGTATGGCAGTGGTGATTGGGAGGTGTAGGCTGGAGCACATTGTGATAACATGTCTAGGGACATGGAGTTCTAATGCAAGAGTGTGCAGTGGCTCCCGGTTTAGGAAGGCATGGTGGCTTGGGGGCCTAAGCAGTTAGGGTCTGTAATATCATTAACTGTATTTTCCTTAGTGGCAAGAGCTATAGTGTGTCTACAGTGGCTTCGAGGACTGTTGGGGTCCTCAGAGGTGCCTCCAAATCCAGTGGTGAGTGTGCCTGGCTAGGCATGGACCAAGGCAGGTGGCAGAAGATGGTGTGGCTGGCAGTGTTCATGTATTATGTTACAGGGGCATACATTACTGTGGGGATCTGTGATGCATATGCATGGCGGTAAAACCCAGGAGACACATGTGTGGCAGTGAGGGCTGGGAGCAAGTGTGTACAAAGACATAGGGGCTAGCCATAGGTGTGCACCCAGTGATAAGGGCTAGGGCCAATCAAAGGGGTTGGGGTTGATTGTCAGCATACTTGTGGTGGCAGAGCCAGTGGTGAATGCATGAGGCTACAGGGGTTGGGGCTGATTGCCAGCATGGTTGTGATGGCAAAACCAGTGGTGAGCACATGAGGCTATAGGGATCAGGGCTGGTGCCATATGCATGTGTGGCTTCAGGGGTCTGCTACAGGTGCACATGCTATGGTGGGACCAGTGGACAGGGTCAGAGCTAACTGCACGTACACACGCTGCTATACTAGGGTTGGGGCTGTGGTGTGTGTGCATGTGGAGGTGAAAGGTGGCAATAGTGGTCAGGTCTGGTTGTGTGTATGCTTGGATGTGGGCTCTACAGTGCATGCATATGAGGCAGTGAGGACTGGTGGTTAGAGTTGGCAGTGGGTGTGCACATGATGGTACAATTGGGACTGCTGATGGGGTTGGGGTTGGTTGTGCGAGCACAAGAGGTGGCTGCACTGGGTCCCAAGGCCAGGGCACTCATAGTAGTGCTGTCTGGGGTGGTTCTGGCAGAGGGGTAATGAGTGTGGCAGCAGCTTAGTCAGCTAGGATCTGCAAAGAAGGAAAACTTCAGTGTCCTTGGTGATGAAAGATGTGGGCATCTCTGGCTGTTTGATTTATGAGTGGCAAGAATTTCTAGGTTCTTGTGGAGCAGGCCTCTGGGGTCTTGACAGCAAACACTGTGGGGTTGTCAGTGGTGAATATTGTAAGGGATTTACAGTGGCTGCAGTGACTGTTGAGTTCCTCAGCAATGAAGGCTGCCAAGGTCCTCAAAATGTCTTTATTATGTGTTTTAACTATAGGTACAGAATATTTTGATTTCACTGATTTTAGTTAATGGGCATGTAACTTTAGATGTTGACAAAAAGATAATTTTGCCTCTTTTTCATGAGTATAAAATATTTTAATCAGAATTATGACAAAATTGATTTTTTGTGTGAAAATATTTGAGGGAAAATAAAAATATTTGGGGGAATAAATGTCATTTTGTTAATCTGTTGATCAATTTTCTCTACACAGTTATATGTTCACGTTTTGCCATATTCATTTTAAATGTATTGAAATTATTTTCATAAATATAATTTTTTTGTTATGAAGTTTTTAACTGAGATTTGATCCATTGATCTTTTTTGTCCCCATAAAATATTAATTATAACTACTGCTGTTGAATATTTTCTTTGGTGATCCTCATCTCCACTAAATCCAATGTGTGTGCATCAAATTTTATATATCATAATTTTACATGTGGAGTTTTATCTATTTACAAACTTATTTATTTTTTTGCTTATTTGTACTAGTCATATACATCAAAAATTTAAAGAATGAAAGTTTATAATTATTTCTTAGCTAGTCTTAGGAAAAATACGGAATAACTATCTAGCATAAGAATGAGCTAATATCCAGGGCTAATTTGTTGTATCAAATAAGCCAATTCTTCCTTATTCTTTCAATCACTCTCTCCTAGCAATGTTTCTAATTCAATATTTATTTCTAACTATCCTTTTTAAACCCTGAAAAATTAGTCAGCTTGATAAATATCATTTTAATAGACACTTAGACGTCATATATTTGATCAGCTATCTATGGTTCTGAATAATATATGCTTAGGCCTTTCTCTATTCCTTTGAATTGCTGAGTTAATATAAATTATTTTATGGGAAATATTAATGATAAAATACTCATTAGTTTGTCATGAGATAACTGAATGACAAGTTCATAAAAACAAAAGTAGAGTGTGTTTAGAAGACTGAATTGATATTATAAGAAAGAAATTTTAAATAAATATAATTTCAGGAAAAATGTTCTAATACTAAAATCATGCTATGAAATATCCTCCCATGGGAAGTGTGAAAACTTCAGTTATTCAAAACCAGTCTGGAAACAGCATTAAAAAAATATACCCATGGGAGTAATTTTATACAGTGGTTGAGTTGACTAGGAGCCTAATAGGCCTTTACCATATCTACTTTGTGTGACTTCAGTAAAATGGCACTTTTTACATAGTATTTGCCATTGGAAAGTAAAATTAAAAAATGACGTGACTAGTGCAGGTAACATGATTCTTTTAATAAAATGCAGTCACATTTTACTAACCTATCAAATAGTAAGAATAATGATGACTTTCAAAGAATTTTGAAAATAAAAAGTGTTATAAAGTGTTGTCAGGCTTTATTACATATTTTTATTCACACATATTACTTCTCTGGGAAAATAATTCCATAAAATGAAAAATGGGAAAGAAAGGGGGATAATATAATAAAAAGAAAAAAATAAATAAGAGGAAAAGCAGAAAACATCTGCTAAGCACTTTAAAGGGCATCAGGTTTTAATAGGACCAGTTCAAGGAGTATTTATTCACATTAAAATAAAAAAGAAACCCAGATGTTTCTCTTTCAAATGTGTTAAAGAAGTAAAAACTTACTTTTTTTGTTTTTGTGAATACTGGTAGCATTGTAATTTTCAATGTCTCATGTAATAAAAGTTTTATTGCTTGAACTTTTGAGTATCTGTTTCATAATATTTCAGTTCATTTTCTTCATCATTGAAAATAAGTATTAATAAATATGCCTGCAAGATAATGATGTAAACTACAATTCCAAAGAATAGTTCAACCAACATACATTTCCATGATATTTACATTATTCTATGTTTCTTTAAAAAGAAGTACATGGTAACTTTAAAAACAGAAGCCAACTAATATGTCTAAATTTGTACATATTTATGATTTAAGTCATCTAAATATGACTTTCTATTGTTGATAATAGCTAAGAACATAGGATCATTCTGTTCATTTACATTCAATGCTAATATGACCAGAAGAACAATTCAGTGCTTAGTCTGTCCCAGGCTCTATATATTTAATTCTCATAAAAACTGAGATAAATAGTTTATTATCTTGGTTTTTTTTTTTTTTCCAGATTAAAAATATGTCTTAGTTAGTCCATTGGTGTTGCTGTAAAAGAATACCTGAGTCTGGGTAAGCTATTTCAAAAAAAAAATTTTTTTTAATTTTCAAAAAAGGGGAAGTTTATTTGTTATGTCATGGTTCTGTAGGCTGTATAAGATGCATGGAACCAGCATCTGCTTCTGAAAAGGGACTCCAACTTCTACTCATGGTGAAAGGCAAAGGGGACCCAGTGTGTGCAGAGATCACTTGGTGAAAAAGGAAGCAAGAGAGGGTGAGAGGGGAGGTGTCAGGCTCTTTTTTAAACAACCAGCTCTTATGAGAGCTAATAGAATGAGAACTCACCCCCTCTGCCAGGTAGACATTAATCTTTTCATGACCCAAACACCTCCCAGTAGGACCCTACCTCCAACATTGAGATCAGATTTAAACATGAGATTTAGGGGGACAAACATCCAAACTATAGCAGAAGATGAGGTATAAAAGAATCAATTAACTTGCTGAAGTTATCATAGTTGGTAAGTTTCTTTACCTTTGTCAAAAATGAGTTGGACTTATTTTTGTGGCTCTATTTCTGTTATCTGTTGTGTTCCATTGGTCTATGTGAAGATGTTTTATGGTGTGTTTATTACCAAGAAAAGGGAGA
The DNA here is from genome assembly GCA_963574885.1 of Lepilemur ruficaudatus. Classification (NCBI taxonomy): domain Eukaryota; kingdom Metazoa; phylum Chordata; class Mammalia; order Primates; family Lepilemuridae; genus Lepilemur; species Lepilemur ruficaudatus. The sequence goes on along the minus strand of CAUYRT010051595.1, from coordinate 10,778 downwards.
ATTCTAGAGCAGGGGTCGCAAACTTTTTGGCTTTGTAATCTCTGTCGTAACTATTCAACTCTGTTGTCATGCAAAAGCAGCCATAGACAATATATAAATGAATGGGTGTGGCTGTATTCCAATTATGTATTTGGCCCATAGGCTTGCAGTTTGCCAACTCCTCTTCTAAAAAAAAGAGTCATAATCAAGTTAATCTCATTACTGAGAAAGTATTGGACATTTAGAAAATATTGCTAAATTCCTTGAGTACTACAATGTTTGGTATCCTGATGGCCTTGATATCATCTTAGTCACTATTTCCCACTTAAGTAATGTATGGCATTATTTTAAAGTCATTTAAATTACTTTTATCATAGTGTTACTTAAATATGTAAAAACATAAAAATATATATAATTTTCTTTTGTTTTTACCTCTTATATATTTATATAACTCAAACTACAAAACAAATAAAATAAAATTAACATTGTTACCAAAAACTTGGTATCTGTTCCCAAAGCCAAATAAAAAAATGAGAGCAAGTGGGTTGAGGAAAAAGAAAGGAAGATTTATTAATTTTCCAGCAAATGAGGAGGATGGGAGACTCTCGTCTTAAAGAACCACCATCGTCCTGTTGAGAGGAGTTTAGGCTCCTTTACAGGTATACAGTCATTTGGTTAACGCAGGGTCTTCATGACCTATGCCACACACTGTTCCCATGAGCCCCTGTGGCTCGATTGTTCCTCATCTGATCCAGTCTTGTGATTTATCCATCATTTGTCTTGTGACCATTGAGCCATCCCCTGCAGTGAGAAGAAGAGAACAAACAAACCAGCACAAACAGACCTGCAAGTTGAGCTTCCTAGGATTTTTACGTTGTTACTGTGAGATTACAGTAGCCCTTTGGCTTAATTAATTTTTAACCCTGTAACAACATTGACAATATTAATTTGATATAATCAATGAATGTCTTGTTAAAAATAAGTTCTTTTCCTCAAGATGAAAATGATACTGTCTCTTTTAAAGCAAAGACTATTTTTAGTTTGACGTGATTGTGTGATAATTCAATTCTCCGTAACTTTTTTCTGTTTGAACTACTTTAAATGCTTTGTTCATTCAACATATTGATATTTATATTTGACCTTCACTTGGCAAAATTCATTGCTTATATATAAATGGTCATTTTCTTATTAGCCTCTGACAGTTAAAAGCTCTTTCTTGTTATACCAATATCATAAACACAAACTGGATGCTGAATTTATGAAGTAGTTCATAGGTTTAAGATGGTCTTCCAATTATCTAGAATATACTTAAATTAAATATTTTGTCATATAAATTAAAGCATAACACTTCAAATATGTCTTATAAAAATAACCCCTTTAAGTAGGTCCATGAAGCACCATTTAGGAAATGCAGATCTTGAATCTTTCTCTTTAAAAGCTGACAGCACAGTCTTTTGTGAAAATAATATCTGCTCAAACATATCCCTGGACTTTTGAAAACATAGGAATGTGTAATTTACCTATATGTATTTACTTTGGTATAATTATTTTATTCTGAAGAATTCACACGGAATCTTTGTTAGAATCTGGATTCTAGTTAGTACTATCATGCTCTAAGTTGTAGCTTAATGCAGTTTTATATTGTTATTTAACAAGTTTTCACTTCATATCTACTATATGCTAGTATTGGAAGTAATAATAAATGTAATCCTTGATCCTTGTCCTGATGCAGTTTCGGAAATAAGATAGTCGCCTTAAATTGTTACTATCAGTAGATAACATTTATCAAATTCTTACTATTTTTCAGTTTTTATTCTATGTATATTAAATCTTTATACATATTAAACTATGTAATCATACAAACCACTTTTTAATGTAGGTACTATTATTTTCCCTCTTTTATAGAAAAACTAACTAAAGCATGGAGAATTTAAATAACTTGCTTAAGATTCCACAGCTAATAAATGGTACCATTTAAAATAGGCAATGTGACTCAGTAGCTTGTACTTTTAACCCTTACTCAATATTGTTTTTCCCAGAAGAGAAGTAATATCATCAGGTTGGTTGTTCAGGGCCAAGCTTTGAGTCATATGATTTTACAAGTTCTATTTTACCATCTTATTATACCCATTTGCTGATCCAATCACTACATTGACACAATCATTTTTGGTCATTATATAATTGTGAAAATTGTTTGGCCATTATCATGCACACATTTGATTGCATGCTTACAAAAGGCCTCTGCTACTTAAATACCTTCAACTTTATTTTGGGAGACTTCTTCAGAATAACTGTCCCTTTTTTGGACAGCCCTAGATTGAACTGGTAAGGGAATTGTATTTAATACGGAGATTTTATTTCCTGACTGGTCACATAGACACATAAAAAGAATCAAGAAAACAATGCATTATGATCAAATAAGCCTCCTAAAGTTGGAAATTATTTAGCTTATACTCATATATTCTGTATATAAGTCAATTTTGATTATTGATAGTTTCAACATTCATAAATTAACCCAGAGAGGAGGAACTTTTTCAGTAACTTCAATAATGATACTCACAGGACTTAAATTTAATGTGGAAGTTTTTTGATAAATGCATTTTACTTATTGAGCAAAAAAAAACTATGTTTCAAATAAATTTAATTAATCCTTTTTCAGTGATGGCTTAATAATTTAGACTTTTTCCCCCTCTAAGTATAAGCCACTTAATTGACAGCATATCATATTTCAGTAATTGCCTATCCCTGTAACAACTAAAGCTATAGAATCCGGATGCTTATAGAGTAATGTCTTAATTTCCCTAATAAAATTTGTATGGTCTTATTGATTTTTGTGCCTAAATGTTAATGTAACAGTGAAGATACACAAATATGATGTGCTTGGTTATAATGTTCAGGGACAAAATGACAAATTTGATTTTCTTAAAGGAGTGGCTTATTTTAGTATTTTTAAAACAAAAAATAAAGGCATTCCTGGGGGCAGTAGAAATAATCAGAGTGATGAAATTAGAGGAGAAATGGAGTGAGTTTTAATAAGACATGAACATTTATTAACAGATATATATGCTTGCTGCCTTAAGCTATATATCAAAATTTTAATTTCATATATGCATAATATGTGAAATATATATAATAAAAACATTTTAAGTTACCTAGCTTAAGCAAGCAATTTTTCAAAATGGTTACTGATTCTTTGCAATTTTATTAACTTAATTTGCAAATTTTAGTGAGAGCCTACTATCATTTTTATTTGATTCAGAGAAGCATTGTCCTCACAGTTTAGTATTTTGAAATTGAAGTACATTGTTTAATCTGTGTTAAATTTGCAGCTCATTGCCAAAACTTTAGTAAAGCAGTAGGTTGCCCTGTGGTCCTCATTGCCTGCAAGCTTAACTATGTGAAGGTGCATATTTATCTATTTGTTAACTCAGCTGGATTATTTGCAAATTGGTAACCAAAGAGAAGATTGAACTTTAATTTAATTGGGAATTATAGCCCCAAATTTATAAAAATTATTATGTTAGATTGAACATTTAAATTAAAAGTATTAGGTGCAAAAGAGTATAAAATAGATTTGCAAGATGAAAATTTATTTTAAATGGAGCAAATATTTGTTAGTGGAATGTTACCTGTATATTTTTAAAGCATCAACCAAGTAATTTCTAGCACCTAATCAGAGGGGAAAAGTATACAAAAAGATAAAGCTGAGTTTTATTTTGTTATTGAGACATTTGAAAAAGAACTTCTGGTCTCACTCCAGGCAATACAATTAAAGAGAGAAGTTGTTAAATCTCTTAGAACAGATCATAGAATTTTCAAAGCTAGGAAAGGTTGGTATGATGATTCCTACATCATGAAAATCTACCCTGAAGATGCTGAGCAACTTTCAAAAGCTTCCAGCTGACTTCCAGCTGAAATTGTTAACTCCCAGGGATACATAAGTCCTGTAAGGAGAAAAGAAATCAGAAATGTAGATGAAATATGGATATTATTTGACAGTCAAAAATAATATAGTCAATTCTAATGTGCTAAAGCAGTCAGGATCTCATGAGCATAGAGTATAAAAAGTAGTATTTCTCTGTTAGGTAACTGCATATATCTGGATAGGATTCAGAAGAAGTTTTGAGTTCTGAATTACTAAGAATATTACTATATTCTCCAGGGTACGGAAACTTTATTGCATAGGGAATGTCCAAAAGGCCTCTAGCCGATAAATAGGACATCTCATTTTTCTCCTAAGACTAAATGATAATTCCAACAGTGAGGGAGCAGGCTAGAGCATAAACTAAAGCAAGAATAAGAAAAAGATGCTGAAAGACAAGAATGAAATGAACACATGGTCTTTAATACCTTAAAGCCTGTTAGTGGAGGAGTCAGCAAAAAGAGGCTGAGAAAGGGGTAGGCAGATAGAAGGGAAGAAAACTTACGGAATGTAGTGTTATAGAACCCAGGCAAAGATAATACTTCAAGAAGGAGGGAGTGATGAACTCTGTCAAATGCTGCTGCTGAAATAAATATTAAACAGGATGAGGGCCAAAACACATCCATTGAATTTAGGTATGGGAAGCTCATTGAAACATAAGGAAAGTGGTTTTCATGGGTAATGGGGCAGAAGACAGATTAGATTGTTCTGAGTAGTTAATGGGACTATAAGAAGTAGAGGCTTAATTTAAATAATTTTCCTGATAATTCAAAATGTGCAGAGGAAATGAGCTGAAGGAACACTTGGAAGTGAGTTGTTTTTTTTTTTTAAATATATATGAAAAAATTTAAAGAAAAAGTTATGGGGAAATAGAGTAACCCACTGTGGTTCAAACTATAGGCCTTAACTCATTAGTGTGTTGTGACATTAATTTAGTGAATGTTGACCAGCATTAAAAAAAAGAGAAAAGAAGAGAAAATATTAATATCAGTGTATTATCAGTATACTAAGGTGTTACATAACAAAACTTTTATGAATTTTTGTTTTCGTTATTTATATAAATTATTGACTATAAGCAGTAAGAAATAAGTTTTGCATATTTATACATGGTACTTATGTATAGTATATATGATACTTATATAATACAGATGTATATATAATCTGTATGTATTGAGTTACAATGTAATATATATTTCTTGTTGTGGGTCATAGTAAAAAGAAGAAATACACTTTTAAAGCAAAAGTATAATATTACATGTTAGTATAGATCCTGGAGAATGTGGGAGGGGATGGGACTCAGATTACATGCTGTTATTTTCCAGAATGGTACAGAATAAATAGCCTCCACTTGAGAGGGCTGTAGAAGGTTCCTTGGTAGTCATCCATACTTTTAGTAAAATTAATGTTTGGGGAAGCTAGTAGAGTTATAGAGATTTGCTATTTTTATAGGGAGAGTTCCAAAAAGCCCAGTGGAATGGTTTTGGGAGAAAAGGAAAAGTGAATGGGATGGTGGGTCAGTGAACCATAGGGATGAGATTAGAGCTGGGGATAGCTTAAAACGCTTATATCCTCACAATGCAGTTGCCATAATGGCACATCATTCACAAAGACCCTACACAGAAGCTGAGGTAGAAACCAGGGATATGAAACATTTAGTGAATTTAATCCAATAGTCATTTGAGGAAAGGAAAATGCTTTGACCTTACAGAATTTATAATATACGGTCTGGAAGGGAGGTATGGGATAAGGAGGGATACTTCTTTTTCTTCTAGCTTCAACACCTACATTGAAAACAATTGTGACTGTCAACTATTTGTAAATGAGTACAAGCCACAGTGTCTCACCTGGAAGTAGAAGGGGATGTACATTGGCCATAGTTCCCATACATATCCAGTTGGTATACATATGCTTCACTCCAGTCATTACCATTTGTCTATTTCCATAAAGGTCATTGTCATTTTCTTAACTACCATTAACTTGTTTGTTTGTTTATTATTAATGAATGTGAAATCAATAAGAGAGATGATTCTTTCTCTCTTGTTTAGGATAGCATATCCAGTGCCTGTGCAGCCACAATTATTTGTTAAATGAATATTCTCTCTTCCTTTCAATCCAGGGCATTTATATTATTTTGAGGATGGTACACCTCAGTCTAATATGTGGAGTTACTTTACGTTTTGAAAATTTATTGCTGTTAACTGCTGTTATTGCTGCTAATATATATATATATATATTTAAAACAAGTGTGTACTACTTGGTATAATTCACTATTTTGAATTTGTCTTTCTTATGTTATATAACAAAATCATGATTATTCACTAAGCACAAATGAATGATTTTGTTGTGCAATGGTATACAAAATAATTATATGTTGTCAAGATTTATAATTATTTTTGTGAAACTTAACACACTTTTTAAATTTTATTAAGTCCTTGGCAAGGTAGAATATTTGGGTCATCAAAAGTGCTGTACTTAAAAAGAGGCAGAAGAAATATGACTAAGAAATATGACTTTCCTCACTAAATTGGTCTCTGCTTTTTAACAGCCCTCTTAACTTTCTCTCATAGCTCTCAAAATGAATTGGAATTAGTTTCAGGTTGTAAAAACCCAGTAGCTTCATGAAGTATTCAGAATCTACAGCATTATTCTTCCTGGAAGTATAACCAAAGGGTCAACTGAAATCCTTTTTTGAGAGCCAGTAATAGACATTTTCAGGAAACATAATTTTCTGAAAAATAATGAAGTGGTGGCTTCATATAGACATTTGCTTTGATACACCTGAAGGAATAGCAGATTTTTTTCTGAAAGCAAAGACCATATTTAGTTTTTATTAAGATCTGCTAAGATTATTCTTTGTGATTTACAGTTTATAAAAGAATTATGATGAATAATGAAAATCCCTATCTTTTGTCTTCAACTCTGCTCCATTTTATTCTACTTTGTTGGAGTGCCTTGATTTAATCTGGGAACTCTTAAAATCTCTGTTTATATTTACTCCATACCTAATCTAATTTCAACTCACATATATCCAGTCTATGCCTCTTTTCTTAGATTCAGATTCATATATCCAATTATTGTCTTGACATACCTGCTCAAAAGTACCAAAGATGTCTTAGATTTAACAGGGACAAGAACATATTAATTTACTTCCTTATTCACCAAACTTAAGTCTTTTTCCTCATACTATCCGACACCACCATCTATTTACCTGTCTCATAAAGCAAAAGTTGAAGCATTTGTCTTCATTATTTCCATCTATTCCATTAGGAAAGCCAGTCAAATCTACTTTAAAGATATGTTTACCACTGCCCACTCTTCTCTCTTTCCACCCTTTGAAATCAATTCACCATCATTCCCTTCTAGATACTACAAGTGTCTTCTAATGGCATTGACTTCAGTTTTAGTCATGCTTTTCTTCTTAGAAAAAAACCATTTCTATTTTGCAATTATTTGTTCTAATAAAATTAGAAGCTGGTTTGGGTCATATGGGCATCCGAGAACCAAGTACTGGACCAGAAGGAAACATTACTCTTGTTTGTTCAAGAGTAGCTATGAGGAATTTTGGCTAAGGTGGGGTCAGGCCCGCTCAAAGATCAGAAGGAAGGGAAAGATCAATCCCTAAAGGAACATCAAGACATATTTCCAAGGAAAGGGGAAATGGATATGAAGAAGGTTAAAAACAATCATGTCTACCACTTCCATTGTTGTCTTCTGCTATAGATTGAATTGTACCTCCCGAAAATTCATATGTTGAAGCCCAAACCCCCTAGTGTGATGATATTTGAAGATGCAGCCTTTGAGAGATAGTTAGGTCATGAGGGTTAAGCAAGACCTCACAGTGGAATTAATGTCCTTATAAGAAGAGAGATAGGAGAATCAATCATTCTCTTTCTCTCTGTCTGTCTCTCTCTCTGCTCTGTGAGGATACAGCAAGAAGATTGCAAACCAGGAAGAGAGCCCTCACCAGGAACCAAATCAACTGGTACTTTAATCTTGAATTTCCCAACTTCCAGAGCTATGAGAAATAAATACTTGTTATTTAAGCCACTCAGTCTATGGTATTTTGTAGATTGTGCCCAGGCATTGTTTTTAAAGCACCTCTTCACACCTTCTAAAAGCAATTGTGTATTTGGTAGGAAGCAAATCACCTATTTCTGGTCATTATACCGGGATTCAGGTCATAGAACTGTGCTTAGAATGTTTTAGATCTTATCAATTACTCAGTACCACAAGGCCTTCACTTGATGATTTTAAGGGATCTTAAAGGTAAAATCATATAACTTATTTTTAAAAAATTAATAGAGCAGTTTTAAATTTATTAAAAAAGGAGCAGAAAGTATAGAGAACTCTCATATACCCCTTCTATTCCCACACTCTGCACACCTATTATCCTATTATCTTTTATTATTTTTAATGTTTTCTTAATTGTTGTACAGAGAATTAACAGAATTCCAGTGTGACCTCCATAAATAACATTTATTGTAAGCAACTCTAGATATACAAACTTTAGTGTAATTGTTGAAAGTGTGGTCTTTTGTGTCGAATGGTTGCATTTATGACCATCAGATGTCAAACAAGCTTGTTGTCTTTGAGCCTAAATTCCATTGTCTGTAATGTAGGAATAATAATATCTAACTCATAGTGTTGATATGGGGATTAAAAGAGATTATATAAATATAGCATTGATACAATGCCTATCTTAATAATGAAATGTTATTTTTATTACAAATAACTGTCACTGTTTTTTTTTTTTTTTTTTACAAGTGATTGTGTGTAATTTAAGGAAACACAATGTGTGGTGGAAAGGCAAAGCCGTATGTTATAAAAGAGAGAGCATGGGCTTTGGAGTGAAACTGCTTGAATCCCTGTATCCCTACGTATAAACTTGGTGACTTTGGATAAGTAGTTTAAATTACCTGGTCATCTATTTCTTCAGCTTAAAAATTGAAATATTTTTATTTACTCATATTTTATTTTGAGAATTAAATGAAATAATCTATATAAAGCATCTCTCAAAGTATTTTAATATAATTGGCCAAAGTGTATTTACTCTCTATAAGGAATGTGCATATGTAGTCTCTTCTGGTTGTGTGAGATGATAAAATATAAATATGGTAATTGTGAACTATTTGATGTTCACTGGTGTTGAACTATTTGGTTTATTTGGATATTCAACAAAGCTTTTGACAAGTTTTTGTACCAAAATTTAACTAAAAATATGGAACTTCCAACAGATTTCTAGTTATGATTTTACTATAAATGACTTTACTACGGTATTATAGGTAAAGAAAAATGGTCATATCTCTTCATGGACAATTGTATTGCCACATACCCTCACCCTTTTTACTCTAAATTTGAAAGGCTCCACAATTCTCAACTGAGTGATTTTATGCCAGTTATCTAACCCTTTCTTCATCTTCATAACTTAGCTAAAAAATATTTGTATTACAATCCACCTGATAAGGTGATTATATGTAAATGACATATCTGTGTGTATGTACCTACTAAGATCTGGCATATATCTGAAAGGCAAGCAACTTAGCCACCATACAAGATAGGAAATTTTGTTGTGTGTTAAGAAGTCAGGATTTTCTTTTCCCTTATCGTGGGAGTTTTTTCTTCTGTGTTTTACAATATTAAGAAAGCTGAATGTGTGTTCTGTTGGGGAGGCCCTCCATCTAGAAAGGTCAAGCAGAGATGTATGGTAAAGCCAAGAGTAAAAGAAATAGGAAATGAATTTGTATAGTTGGCCCTGCTCCAGGATTTAAAAATGAGAGTTAGACTGTTGCTTTGTAGAAGAAAGTATAGGATTTGTAAACAGAAGGCCTAGCTAGGAATTAAGAATGTACATATATGTGGCATCTTTGACATCGTATTTCTTGGGAGCTTTAAGCATAATCTTAGGAGAGTAGAAGGCATATATCCCAGAGGCTAATATTTGAGGGAAATAAATTTATGGCTAATGATTAATAGAACAGTAAGCAATTATTTCTTTTTTCCCCAGGGCTCCAAAATAATTCAACATTTTTAATGAAAATATTTTATTATGTATATGAATATGTGTGCATGTGTGTGTGTATATATATATATATTTTATTATGTATATGAATGTGTGTGCGTGTGTGTGTATATATATATATATATATATACATTTCAAACAGAACTATGTTATGAAGTAGTGTAAAATCTAAGTTCTGAGAAATTTTAGGGACAAATAAAAACAAAGACTTTTAGGTTAGGACCTTGCCCCAAATCTTACAACTCTTAGTGAAAGGGCTTAGACTGGAACTCAGATTTCTCATCTGACTGCTCTTCTCAGAACCCCATGATGAAAAGTAGTAGATGGAGTTCTGTGTGGTGACATGCCAAACAATAGCTACATAACAATAAACATTAAGATTTAAATAAACATTAAATTTTTAAAAGGAGTATTTTATGGGTGCTGGCATATTTGAAGAGCGGCCATTCATAGTTGCTCTCTGATAGATCTTCTGTCTTTGTAGGTCTTGGAGGAAGGTGAAGAGGAAGTTTCTACATGAAAGGGTTTAGTGGATTGGGCACACTGCCTTAAATATCTCTATATACTTGTCTATTAATCTTGCTAAAAATTTCCCTACTTCTTTGTCTGGAACTGCATATTAAAAGATGTGACTTTGGACCGTTCTAATAAGACTCACTTTTTCTATTTTCTAATCAGTTAACTGTTTGATAGTATTTTCAAAAATAAACCTAGTTAATGTGAATAGCTGTACAACTTGGTAAATTTACTAATAATCATTTAATTGTACACTGAAAATGGAGTAATGGCATGATATGTAAATTATACTTCAATAAAGTTATCTTAAAAAAATAAATAAACCTAGTTAGTGAGCTGCAC
>CAUYRT010051594.1:0-15722 GCA_963574885.1 Lepilemur ruficaudatus | reverse complement strand
TTTTTTTTTTATTACTTTTTTAGTGTCATGGATACTCTTACAGCAAGTAGGAATCAAACACGACAAAACTCAGATGCATGAGAAATATCAGCCTTTGAAGTCAAGAAACTGAAATTCAGTCATTCAGGGGGCTTTCTGCATCTTTAATAGTATGAACTCTGGGTTATATAACCAAAAGGAGATTTTGATGAAGTGTGCTGAACTTTTTGAGAGGCAGGCTGGCTTGGGACTTAAATTCACTAATGACTATAAGAAGTCCCAGGTCCTATTGATTCTCTAAGAATTGGTATTAAGGCCAGATAAACTTTGAGGGGCTGGCCATCTGTTGAAGACCACAAATCAGGGCCAGGTCCATGGAGACTATCTGTCCTGGAGGTCAGGTACTAATACCACTTCCCTACCCAAGAAGAGACTAACAATAAATGACTTGAAGGTCACTTACGGTCAACTCCCTGGATCCTTGAGATGTGGTGGGAGTGCCTTCCTCTGTCTGCAGCCTGAGCCCGAGCCCCGTAATCCTCTCAATCAAACGGAGCAGACGGTTATATTTCAGGATCTGACAATCTATCCTCCTCTTTTTTTAAAAAACATTTTTATTGAGATGGAATTCAAACACCAAACACCTCATTAATTTAAATTTTTCAATTATTAAATGACTTTCAGTATATTCACAGAGTTGTGCAACCATTGCCACAATCAATTTTAAAACATTTTAATCACCCCCAAAAGAAACTGCATACTGGTTAGCAGTCTCTCCCTATTTCTCCTTCCCCTAAACCCCCAGCTGTAGGCAACCACCAATCCATTTTCCATCTCTATAGATTTGCCTATTCTGGACATCGTATATAAACAGAATAATATGTGACCTCTTGTGTCTGGCTTCTTAACATAAGGTTTTCCAGGTTCATCCATGTTGTAGCATGTTATCAGTACTTTATTAATTTGCATGGCAAAATAATATTCCATTGTATGGATACATCACATTTTGTTTGTTCATTCATCAGTTGATGGGCATTTGAGTTGTTTCTACTTTTTGGCTATTGTGAGTAATGCTATTATGACCATTAGTGTATAAGTTTTTGTGTAAACGTGTTTTTAATTTTGGGGAGTATGTATCCAGGAGTAGAATTACAGTATCATATGGTAACTCTACATTTGATGTTTTGGGGAACTGCAGAACAGACTTCCATAATGGTGACACCACTTGACATTTCCACCAGCAGTGTATGGAGATTCCAGTTTCTCTGCATCCTCACCAACACTTGTCTATTTTTTGATTAGAGCCATCTTTGTACAAAATGATGTCTCATTGTGGTTTTGATTTGCATTTCTCTAATGATTAATGATGTTGAACATCTTTTCATGTGCTCCTTGACGATTTGTATATCTTCTTTGGAGATGTGTCTACTCAGATCTTTTGCCCGTTTTTAAGATGGGGTTATGTTTCTTTTTACTATTGAGATGTAAATGTTGTTATTCTTCCTTTTAAGTGTGCGTGTCTGACATTTTTTCCTGGTCATTAGTACCTGTCTTATTGAGTAGTTGAGAAAAAGAAAGAAAAAGGAAATGAATCTATTTTGCTATTACTTAGCAATTCTTATAAACTTTTAATAAAGGAAGTTGAACTTGGAAGCTTACAGGATGTTTGGTTATTAGCAATTTCCCTTTTATCTGGCACTGACTTCTCGAAGAAGGAAGAAACAAGTATCAGTTGTGTACCAGGCACTTTGTAGGAAAGCATTTCCCCATGCCGTGTTATTAATCCTCCCTATGCTTTGAGCGGTGGGTATTCTCTGCTATTTACAAAGGAGGCAACTGAAGGTGAGAGAGTTAGATAACTTGCCCAAGAACACTCAACTAATAAGTAGCAAGGTCAATTCCAATTCAGGTTTGTCTAGCTTCAAAGGATATGCCCTTTCCACAACCATAGTACACTGAATTTAGACATTTCAATCGTAGTAATCCCTTATAGTTACCTTGAAAGTGGATTTTTGGCTAAGAAATGTACTGCCTTATTAGCTGGGCATGGTGGTGCATGCCTGTAGTCCCAGCTACTTGGGAGGCTGAGGCAGGAGGATCGCTTGAGCCCAGGAGTTTGCAGTTGCTGTGAGCTGGGCTGATGCCACGGCACTCTAGCCCAGGCAACAGAGTGAGACTCTGTCTCAAAAAAAAATAAAAAATAAAAAAAAGAAATGTACTGCCTTATGTATCTAAAAGGACTTCCTCATCGACTCTCATTAGGATACGTGACTAAGGTGTCTTGTCTAGGTGTTGACACCCATTAAGAAATAGAAGCTAACAGGGATTATAGCAGAAAGTCCTGTCAAATGTTCCTGGGGAAATGTACAGGCTCCCTGAAGGTTTTCAGGCCTCCTTCTGTGCCATTTCTTCTGTAGTCCCCAGGAATTAATCTGTTGGCTGTACTTTGTGATGGACACCATCAATTCTCCCCCTTCCGCCTTCCAGGTTTCTGTTCCACTGAAGAACCTGGGCAGCCTGGTAGCTGTATTCCTCACCCCTCACCTCCCCACGTCCCTTGAGCCACTCCCCACCTACCACTCATTTATACTCCCTATCTTTAAAGCACATAGAAAGCTCTGCTTAGAGAATGCTTTTCTAAGTATTTTCCTTAATAATAAGTACAGGGAATTAGAATAAAATGTAAGACAAGGTATTAATGAAACATAATGCATGTTCATCCCGGTGGACCCCCAAATTGATAGTGTTTTCTTAACTCTTTGGTTTTCAACAATGGATTTTGTCCATCTCTAACACACAGCATGACCTGGCGTTCAAGCCCTCTCTAACCTGGTTGCAACCTACCTTTCTACTTTAGTTTCCCGTCACTGCCTGTGGCTGTCCCTGAATGTCAGGCAAACCAGGTAGCTCGTGTCGTCAGAACCTATCGCACAAACCAGTTGGTGCTGTTTCCTCCGCCCAGAACACTGTTCCCGCGTCCATTTATCAAACTTCTATTTGATTGTCAAGGCCCATTTCAAAAACCAATAAAGCTTTTCTTGTGGTAGCATGAAATGTTGCCAGTCAGGCATCTCCAGTCCTTCTTGAGGTGGAAATCGTAACAGAAGGGGGAGATCAGGTGTTTCCCAGGGTTGGCCCTTTGTGTGGACTCTGGAAAAGTCTCATGGTTTTAAGCCTCAGTTTCCTCAAGTCTCAACTATCCCACTCAGGAAAAAACTAATTTCATTCCTTTCTCTGAGACTCCAATAACTCTTTGTCCTCCCTTCTCTGTCACCTATATTCTGGTCGCATCGTAGTCATTCATTTTCTTGTACTTATTCCTGTATTAGATCAGCTTGCCAGAGAATGCCTTTATTTGGCCACTAATGAATGTACATCTAGCACCCTGTATAGATTTGTAGACAGTAGCGCCCATTAATGTTTGTTGAATGTCTATTTATTTATTTTAACTCACTACAGGGTTTATTTAAAACATTGACAGTGAGTACTTAATTAATTTACTGCTTTCTGATTCCTTTCTTTGGCCTGGAGCTCCTAAGTGCAGGATTTACCTTCTATTCCGTCTCCAAATTCACAGAGGAAGCTGTATTCTGGCATCTTTATCAGAATGCACAATGTAAGATAACAATGAACATCGGTATTTTTATGAAGTCTTTGCGAGAGCAAAGGACTCTAATAAATGTCTCTAAAAGAACATCTCATAGTAAAATAATTTGGAGCCCATTTTGGGACATTCTTGAGGAAACTTCTTTACTGACCCAATGACTTAGTTTATTTGGGATCATTTGGTATAACTTGGAAAAAAGGAAATAAATTATTTCCAGTTTTTATCTTTCAGAGATTCATAGTGAAATATTTATGGATGAAATGTTACAGTATCTGGGATATGCTTCAAAGCAATGCAGGGTAGGCTTAGTGGGTGAGAGAGTTTGAAACCAGATTAGTTATAGGTTAAGAATTGTTGAATCTGTGTGATGGATATACAAGGGTTAATTTTTCTGTTCTGTCTACTTGTGTATTTATATGAAAATGTTCCTAGTAATTCCTTAGAATTTTTAGCCACATGGTATAGGCTTTGGAATCAAGTAGACCTGGATTTAAGGCTGGCTCTCGGCCAGGTGCAGTGGCCCATGATTATAATCCTAGCACTCTGGGAGGTCGAGGCAGGAGGATCGCTTGAGGTGAGGAGTTTGAGACCAGCCTGAGCAAGAACGAGACCCCGTCTCTACTAAAAATAGAAAAATTTAGCCGGGCATTGTGGCACATTCCTGTAGTCTCAGCTACTCAGGAGGCTGATGTAGGAAGATCACTTGAGCCCAGGAGTTTGAGGTTGCTGTGAGCTAAGCTGATGCCACGGCACTGTACCCTGGGCAACAGAGCAAGACTCTGTCTCAAAATGGAAAAAAAAACTGGCTCTATTACTTGTCAGGTGTGTGAACATGGACAAATGGCCTAACCTGTCTGAATTTGTCCCCTGTGAAATAGAGATATTACTTAGAGGGTTCTTTTTAGGATTCAAATGTATACATACATGCACATGTGTGCGCAGGCACGTACACACACATGCGTATGTGCGCACACAGCTAAGTTCTGGCCTAACCAGTTCATGGAAACAAACCAAGTAGGTCATATTTAAAGGAAAGAAACTCCCTTGCTATGCCGTTTCCCCACTTGCTGATGAGTAAGAAGGCCTTTCTTTTTCTTGGAGTCCCTTCCCTACATTTTCAAGAATCTGCAGAAGTGCACACCTAAGATACCACCATGTTCTTCAGGCCTCACTGATTAGTGGGTTCTAGGTAGACATTTAATCACTTGAGAAATTGTGGGGCAAAGAAGTTGGTTTCCTTGCTCACATCTCTGCAGTCCTTCTGTTCACTGCACACTGCTGACCTCCTCACTCTGTGTCTGGGCCTCTGAGGATCTCCCTTTCCTGCTTTGTAGAGGGACGACTCTCCCTTCTTGTTCCAGCACTTTTAGGAAGGGGTCCCACAGTGGTGTTGGGTGGGTTCCTTGTGATGTGGTTGTTAAAATTACCTTCTGCTTTTCAAGACATGTAGATAATCCAGCAGGGCCGGGGGTGGGGAGGACACAGTGGTCAGGAGCACAGTTGTCCACCGAACCCGTGTTACTGCTGCCTGCGTCAGCTAGATCTGCTTCCTCAATTCCTCTGCGCTCTTGGCAATTTCTTTCTAGGGGTTAGTTGTCCCTTCTTACTCTGTCTCTCTGTTCTTAATCACCGTTCCCACCACTGAGTCTGAAGAGCAAGCAAAGGCTCTCTGGGCCTTTGCAAAACTAGACGTGTGCTTGGGTACCTGTTTGTGTTCCCAAATATTCCAAGAATTAAGAAGCTCCATGAAAATTCTATGACAACAAAACTGATTCTCTCTTCTACCTTACTTCAATCTCAGTCTCACCCCACTGAGATACTTTGTAACATACATGAAATATCTGGATCATAGTAAACATTCAAAAAAATTAGCTGTTACTGTCACCCTGAATCAGAATTATCAACAGGGTGTAAAGCTCAGAGGATACCTTGCAACAGGACAGAGACCTGGGCATGAATTTCTCTATTTTTTCCTTTGTTCAAAAAAAAAAAATAAAATACACCCTAACTACGAAGTGTCTTGCCTGCCTTTGAGTTTTCTTTCGTGTTGGTACATGTTTTTGTCTAAGATACACTATCACTGGGAGGAGGTGATTTATTGAGGCCAGGAACAGGATCAATTTAAAAATATCTCAGAAGATTTTCTGGCCATTGTCTGTCCTGTTCTTCCAAGTTGTGTGTGGGAGAAGCATTAATAACCTTGGAGAATAAATAACATTGCCAGTTGCAAAACTGGGACGTGTAGAAGTTGATTGATAACTGTATTATAAATGAACCTCAAAGTGGTAGGTGCGTCTCGTAAATCTAAGGGTGTGGTGTACTTTTAGTTAGAAATTGAAAAAAAAAAAAACCTATAAGCAAATGTAGTTTTGTTTAGGTTCCAGTAGTTCTAATCTTTTAGAAAGTTCGTCTTAACACTCCTCCTCTTTCCAGAAATTTAAGTGAACGCTGAATCCAGTTCGAAGTAAGTCTATACAATTTTTCTTTTGTTCCCAGAAAAATCACATTAATTTATTTCACTAGCATTAGTTGTCTAAAATAGATCCAGTAGTAAAAATTACACTGGTCACATAAATGTTTATTAGTAGAAGGACTGCAGAATGCTGCTATAAATTTAAGCAGCATTTCATATAGAAAAGATAAAGTAATCCTGGGAGATTATCTAGGCCAATTAATTGCCATTACTAGTATCTTAAAAGTTGTTTCTTATTGTTCTTCATATTTTTTCTATCTAGACATTGAAATAACACTGCTGTGTGTGTGTGGCCTGCATTTGCTGACCCAGCCCATGGGAGAATCTGTCTCACTTGTTCCATGAGTACCTTGGCTACCCCACCCTACATTAGACTCTTACTGTCAAAAGCAAATGGGCTGGATTTTTCATGTAAATGTCATGCAGGTTAATATTTGAATAGCTTGGACAGGAAGAGCATTCTTCCTGCTCTGTGCTATCGGCAGGTGCTAGATTCATTGACTTGAGCCAATCTTATACATGTAAGTAAATCTATCAGCTGAACTTTCCTCTTCACGCTCTTAATTTCTTGATTTTCCTTGGCTTTAAAATATATCTAGTAGATTACCTTTTTCATGATCTGTCCAGATCTTGCAATTGGCGTGTGTAGGTTGGGTTCTTCTGTGAGCCTGGGATGCCGATTTGTATAGGGGCAACTTTTGGAGCTGAATGGAAAGAGAACAACAGTGGAAAATTTCTGCCGAGTTACCCTCCACCCCTTGAGAGCTGTATCTCCAACTTTCATTCACTGTAATCCTAAATTTGAAACTAAGTTTTAAAAAAGTCATCTCCTTCTTTCCTCTGATTATTCTTACAAGAAGGAAAAAAAGTTAGGCCAAATTTATGAAAATTTAGGATATGTCGTATATTGGGTTGTTTTCTGATCACCGAGACTTACAAAGATTAATGATTTGGGAATAATATCCAATTGCTTACCTTGCAACTGTTCCAGAACAATGTAGTAATATATGGTTCCTAGATAGATGTGATTTCTCCAAAAATCACAGAATTATTTGTTTAATCAATAAATATATTTATCAAAAGGCTTCTAACTAAAATATGTCACACATAAGGCATAGCACAAAAGGCCTCACATGGAGCATTAGGGCAAATGAGACTCATTTGTAATGTTAGGGAGGCAAGCTGTATTTTTGCTGTATTTATTATTTTGACTTTAAATGGTGATTAGACTTTTTTTTTTTTTAAAAAAAACAATGTTTGTGAAAGTGCTGTGCTCCATTTTCCCTATCTTGGAGACTGATTTAATAGAACAGGAAATAAGAACTACATTCTCTTTCATATCTCTTAAATTCAAATATGAGTATCCGTGTCCCAGATAGGTAAAAGATGAAGTCTTTTCTGACAAAATTAGCTTTTTAGTTATAGTGCAGTAGTAAGTGTTATTTCAGGCTTCATATAGCAACAGTTTTTGAAATATAGAATGTTAAAGTGGGCTTTTTATTAAGAAATCATTCTTTTTTTATTTTTTATGAAGTATGATATTCAATGAAAGTGAGGGATATTTAATTTTCTCCAATTTTTATAGCTTCATTTCTTATATACATATTGGAGTATATTTACATAAGCATATGAAAATTACTAATGTAATTTATTTAAACATTTTAACGATAGAGCCACTATCATTTAACTGCCTACAGGTTATAAGGTACAATTTCTCTTTAAAACTTGATTCAGATAGCACCCACTCTGTTAATTTTGTGCTGTGTATAATACTTTTCTCTGTGGAATGCAGCTTATGAATTATAAAGTAGTATTTGTGTTATACACTTCCCGCCTTGACTGCCCTATAGGATCTTCCAGGACAAGGACTGTGTTTTTGTATGTCTCTAGCCTTGTCATTGTTCTTGGCACAAAGTAGATTTTTGACGAAAGTTTGTTGAATTAAACTGATGTCATGAGGAGCTTCAGTCACGAGGCAAAGCCATTTAAAGCATAGATGAAATGAAATAAAAGGGAGAAGGTTGAACAACACAATTGATCTATAGGAAGATAGGTATGGATTCTTGCTTTGCAAATTCAATTGCGGATTTTTCTAAACATTGTCAAAGTTTATATTTAAGTCATCTACCAGTCTAAGACACAATTGGGAAGTCTGTACTTCTCCAGTAGCCTGGGTTAGGGTATGCTCAAGTTAGTTTCATTTACAGTGGAGACAACACTCTGTTTAGTTCGATCTGTGATTGAAGGCTGGCTCCAACATTCTGAATGCTCTTGGTAAATTACTATATTCACTGGCCTAATTTCCTTGCCTGCAATAAATAAATCTTTTCTCACTAAAACTCACTGCTAAGATTGTTGGAAGAATTAAATGAGATGACACTTTTATGTGAATTTTGTGAATTCACTTTTGTGAATTAATATGCTAAACAGATGTAAGCTACTATCATTGTACTGGGTAACTACAAGTTCTGCACACCCTTGCTAAACCTTTACCTTTCTGTGACTATGGTAGATACTTTCTTGGACAGATTTTAAATACTATCTATGACATATAGCATCCCTCCATCGAAACCTTTTGGGTTGTGACAGTTAATAAGTTCTATGTTTGATTATGGAATATTGAAATGTCTTCATTTTTATATTGTCTGTGTAGGTTTTATATGCCTAAATTATTTCAGTTTTAATTTATTAAATTTTAATTTATTTTCATAACTAAGCAAATAATAATTAAAATAATGGAAAAGCTTATTATTAGAACAGAAACTATGTTGCCACTGTATTTTTTTGAAAGAGAAAAAAATGAACAAACTTAATACCTAAAGTTCTCCCCAAATTAGGAATTCCTGGTAGAAATTAAAAGATTCATATGTGACTTTCAAACACTTGCACTGGCAGGCTGGGACCACAATTTTGTTAAGCTCTTTCTGAGCACCAAGTAGTAGGTGCTGACTTAGATGTAATCTCTCAGATTTCTGAGATATGGATTAAGTTAAAATTCTAGTCTAGCTAGAATACTGAGAATAATTTTTAAACCACCAGGTCAAAAGTTTTAGGTTGAGTAATATTCCTATAAATAGAAATGTTGTTTTATGCCCATGTAGAATGTTCTGTTTGAAGAAAACTTGATTTAAATTTATGAAATAAACTCTATCTGCCCTTTGAGTTTAGAATTTGTTTTGCCCAAGAATTTATCAGGTTTTCTTTAAATATCAGACTTGCAAATATGCTTAGTATCAGATTTTTTTTTTTTGTAAGTACGGCTCTGAGGAAGTGTGTCTATCAATATGCCCTGTTTCACCTCATTCCCATATCCTCTCCAAAAGAGCAAAGTAAATATGAGTTAATTTAAAACTGTATGAAAATGTTTGCTTAAAACAATCTCTTTGGAATAGAAAATGTCAAATTGTTGAACTTATATCTCCTTTCTTTTTCCTTTAGGAGAATGGTGTTGAACACTTGTATGCTGAGAGCCTGCCGCAGCCCAGGTTTGCCTGTTTGTGCTGCGCGTGGAAATTTGTACGCATATTTGGTTGGCTTGTAAGAGAATTCTTGGACCTGACGTTCCAAAATATTTCTTCTGTCCTTTTGGCAGGGAGCATCCCATACTACCATCACCCAGACACACTTCATCCACAGACAGTGCTATAACTTCAAGTGGTGAGTGGACTTGGGAAAGAGAGAGAAATGGAGTGTTAGTATTGTAATTTAAGCCTGATGTTCTGGGACTGGCAAATGAGAAGAACATAGGCAAATACTCCTTTTGCATAGTATTCACGCTGTTGGTTTCTTCCTGTTGATAGATTCTGGATCAGAAATTTTGAATATGGCTTCTAGTGACCTTGACGGTAAATCACTCTATAAGAAAGAGGAGGCTGTGTCCACCGCGATGGAGACCCAGGGTAAGCCATTGAAGGGTGTAAGTGTAGTTTCCACTCTAAAATATGAAGCAAACCTGTAAGCTAGTGGAATCACTATCCTCAGTAGCTCAATATTATTTAATATAAATTTTTATAAAATAATGCTTATAAAATTTTTATAAAATAATTTTCTATTTGAAAACATAGTCTGGAGAAAAGAAGTGCAAGAGGTAACCATGGCCCTCATGTATGAGGATGTTATCAATTTTTTAAAAAAAATTTTATAGATAGAATGAAAATTACAGTATATTGTAATGTGACTGACATATTTCCTATGGCCAAGATTGACTGGACATAACTGGGTTTCAACTGCGGCATAGACGTGACATTGCCTGCTTAGGAAATCCTTGGAATCCTAATCAGAATCTGTCAGGTTAGAAGGATGGACCAGTTAGTAATAGTCCACTTGGGAGGCAGGAGAATTAACCAGATGATATGTTACATCCTTTTCTGGTACTTGACTCCGAAAACAAAGTAGTTATTCTCCACCATTCCCAGTGAGACACCATTATAGTTGACACCTATGGGAGGAATAGGCTCCAATTCCTACCAAAACCCAAAAAGATCAATCAAGGAAAATCCATTCTATGGTTTGAACTCTAGATTTAAATTTGAGATATTGATGCTAAATTAGAGTAGCCATAAAATTGCAGAAATGGAATACATGTCATGGGTTAATTGAAGAACATCTTTATTTCTACCTCTTATCTGATAAGGAAATGTTTTAATGAAAACTGCACCAAGACACATATTTTCACCTGTTATATGGACAAAGATGCAAAACTTGATTACACACTATTGGTAAAGCTGTAACAGAAAAAGGAAATTATTGTAGAGGATGTAAATTTTTGTAACTACCCTAGTCCCCCCTTATCTACAGGGGCTACATTCCAAGACACCCAGGGGCTTCCTGAAACTGTGGATAGTACCGAACCCAGCATATACTGTTTTTTCCTATATATACATACATATGATAAATTTAATTTATTAATTAGGCACAATTAAAAGATTAACAATGATAATAAAATACAACAATTCTAACAATATATTGTAATAACAGTTATATGTATGTGGTCTCTCTTTACCTCTCTCTCAAAATATTGTATGTATTAATAATATTTTCAGACCATGGTTGACCACAGGTAATTGAAACCATGGGAAGTGAAACCTCAGATAGGGAGGGACTACTGTAATATGGAGGGAAATTCTCTAATATGTATCAAAATGTTAAATATACATATCCTGTGTTATGATAATTCATCTTCCTAGAATTTATGTTAAAGGTAAATGTACACACATCCAAAATGACATGTGTAAGCTCATTTATTGCAGCATTGTCTGTAATAACTTGGAAACAAGTCAACTATCTATCAATGGAAGATTATATTTTGGCATATCCATGTAATTGAACACTAATATGCAGGCATAAAACATATACAAGGAGACTGGATGTGGTGGCTGATGCCTATAATCTCAGCACTGTGGGAGGCTCCAGGTAGGAAGATTGCTTGAGGCCAGGAGTTTGAGACCAGCCTGGGCAACATAGCAAGACTCTGTCTCTACAAAAAATAATAATAATAATAATTAGCTGAGCATGGTGATATGCACCTATGGTCCCAGCTACTTGGGAGGCTGAGGCAGGAGGATTGCTTGAGCCCAGGAGTGGGAGGTTATAGTGAGTTATAATCACACTCCACTACATTCTAGCGTGGGTAACAGAGTGAGAGACTGTCTTTAGGAAAACAAAGAAAACCCAAACATGTGTAAGGAGACTTTTTTCTTAGAATCATGTGAAAGGACTATTGTTTCTTGAGAAAAAGTACAGAATGTTATGTATAGCATGTAAAATTTTCTGAAAACAAGAATACAAAAAAGTTTTCATGCATACAACAATGGAAGACTAGACAAAAATTAGTAACATTGTCAACTGGGAGAGAAACTAGATTTCCGGCAGACATGGAAGGAAGAGGAAATTTCTCCTATAAAGTATTTCATACTTTGATTTATGAACCATATGAATCTTCTGTCTTAAAATCTACAGAAAAACTAAACTGAAATTTCCATAGGGAAAAATTGTATATCTCTGAAGAAACTGGTTACCATTTTGTTCCTTTACCATATAAATTTTAAATATATACATGCTTTAAATATTTTTTTTCATAGAAATAAAACCTCTCTATAACTACTGACCTTTGTGCCTGCAGTGAATTAAGTTCAGGACAGTGGGCCGAGTGGACAGGAGAATAATTATCGGGTGCATTCCAGTACAAATAAAGTACATAAAAAGGACAATGACAAAAAGAAATGGCATGAGTTAGAAGTGCATCTTTTCTTCTTAGTGTGATGAATTTTTTGTAGGAAGATACCATGTTGTTTTAGAAGGATGTCATACTTTGTTATCAGCCGTGCCTATGTAATTTTTAAAGAAAACCTGTTTGTCAAGCTCTAAAAAGCTATAAAGCTACTAACTGTTCATCCTGCATCCATTTTCTGTTATTGTACCAGTAATGTGTTTGATAAAGAAAAAAAAAGCAGTGGTGGCGTAAAAAAGATTTTTTAAAGAATTCTACCCTTTGAAGGTCATTTATACAGTTGTTAATTTCTTTAAGAAATCTTCTATGGCTTGGCTTAGCTTCCTTGTGGATCTTACGTGCTCCATCCCAATCCTGAGTCAATGGACAGGTGTACGTTTTTTGTAGTACGTGATTTGTCTCACATGCTAATGCCTTTGCCACTTACTGGTATGATTATATTGCCACCCTCACTATTTCTTCCTTTCTTACTCATTACTGCTCCCCCAACTGTTTTATATGTTTCCTTTTTCTCATAGGCACAAGTCCAGCTCATGAGAATATTGCATGCCAGGACTCTATGAATAAGGATAAAACCGTATTAACTATGGTAAGAAAATGCATGCATGTTAACACTAAAACTAATAATATATTACGATGGTAGAACCGTCCCTTTAAGTTTGCAAAGTACTCTTAAAAGTATTTATATTATTTTATCATTTCAAACTATTATGAGGTTGATAGAATTTAATTACATTAGTATTTTATAGACAAAGAAGTTGAGGCAAAAGTGTTTTTGTGACTTGTCCAAGGTCACATAATAGAGTCAGAGCTAGGACCTCCTGGTTTCACCTTGATTTTTCATTCATTCACTCACTCAGTCACTCATTTATTTTTTCATCAAAGGTCTATTGGAAACAAGCTACATATCTCTCAATAGAGGACTGCTTAAATAAATGAATGCATTAAATAAAGTTGAATAAATAAAGTTGAATAAAACAGTGATATCTATCCTAATAATATATTCTAATCAGATGAAGAAATAGATAATTATTTAATAATCAGAGTGTGACTAGTGATTCAAAAGAAAAAATGCTTGGGGTGGAAGGCCAGAAAAGGTGTCATGGAGGAGGTACCATGTGAGTAATATTGAATGTTCTGTAGTTGCATGGCAAAGCTTGAAAAACATTATAAGGATAGCTGTAAATTTTCATAGAAAAGAGTTAAATTTTCTTTCCTTAAAGAGGACTCATATTTTCATTCATTATTAAAATTTATTATTGTATGAATTAATAATTATTGAAGAGTAGCTTATAGACTATGGATCCAATTCCACAATTCTTCAAGGGTCTTATCTATTAGTCCCTCCAGCATAGGTGTGGAGTCTTGTGTGGGTGTATTACTGTTGCTTTCCGCTCAATGTATACGCGTGGTTCTAGTTAGACCCATTTCATTGCAAGAAACGGAGACCCATGCAAGCTAGCTCAAGTTAAGAGGTGGTTATGGCGTGGCTACATTTGGGGCAATAAGGTTTTTACAGCATTTCAGTCTGAAGGGAGCAGAATGATTGGACATGCAATTTGGGATGATCTTTTGACTATACTGTGAAGCAGAGTCAACCCTTGGTTTCCGTAGGGGATTGGTTCCAGGACCCCTGAGGATAGCAAAATCAACAGATGCTCAAGTCCCTTCTACAAAATGATGTAATATTTGTATATAACCCACACACATCCTCTTGTATACTTAAATCATTTCTAGATTACTTATAATACCTAATACAATGTAAATGCTATGTAAATAGTTATTATACTGTACTGTTTAGGAACAATGACAAGAAAAGTCTGTACGTGTTTGGTACAGACGCAGCCGTCAGAGATCTGATTACATTGTTGATTCCGGGTTGATTGAATCTGCAGGTGTGAGACCTGAGGATGCAGGGAGACTGTAGTGCGGGCTGGGCTGGCACACGTGCTTAAAATGGTTGCCCCTTGTGAAAAATGAACAGAGGAAAATCCTTTAGTCTCTCATAATAGACTCTTCTGAGAAAAAGTTCCTTCTCATCTCAAAAAAATGTAGACATAAAGACACTTAAAAAAAATAATGGATTCTCTAGCCTGAGTGATAGAGTGAAAAAAAAAAAGTAATGGATTAGAAAAATATAGTAATGGAGGTGGTGGGACCGGTTAGGATACCATGGTGATAACTCAGACACGATGAAGGCAGTATGAATTTAGTGACACTGGAGAAAAGGAGACTCATTTGAGTTGCATTTGAGGCAGAATTCACAGTAGATTGTGACGTATCAGGAGTGTGGGAAAGGTAGACACCCACGTTTGTGGCTTAACCTACAGGATGAATAGAATAGCATGAGAATAGGGAGGAGGAGGGGATTTATAGATGGTTCTAGACGCTACAATGAGGTCAAGTATGAGAAAGACTGAAAATCATCAATTGGATTTGGCAATAGGGAGTTCACTGATAACTGGTGAGAGCACTTTCCTTGGAGTGTTGGATGAAGAGGTGAGGTAGTTAATTGATCACTCATGGGAGATGAACTGGAAACAGCAGCTGTGGGCAACTCCTCCCAGAAGTGTGGCTATGAAGGGCAGGAGAAGAAAATGCCGTGGCTGGGAAAGGTTTATGGCATTGGGGGAGGATTCAAAAAATTGGGGATATTTAAATGTTCATGACAACAATTCAGTGTTGTATCTATGCTATTGTATTTGCTACATTTTATTGAAACCTTAGTTTCAATTGTCTAAAAATTACATGACATGGTATCAATGGCCCTACCAAGGAAATTTGTCTTCTTAGGCTTAGTTTTTAATGGAAAATTTTTTTGATTTTCTGAATTTCTCCATTAATCTCAGAATGCTGAATAATTATTATCTTAAAAAGTCTTATATACCTAAAGTTTTCCCATTAGGTGTCCTCAGGCAGTACAGTACAACCCTGTTGTTATGGGGATGCTTGTTACACAGATACATTTATAGGATAGTTGGTCAGTGACCTTAAAACATATTCGTATGGAGTGAAAGCCTAGCATGACCCAGTCTTAGCAGCTATCTTTGCCAATTACTCCAAAAACCCATCTAGAAAACCACATTTGCTATCCCTATGTCACCCCCACTTTTCCTCTTCATCCATCCATCCAATCCTACGTCTCCATCATACTCCAGCATGGTCCTTGTCTGCAGAGACCAGCCGTGCTATTCAAGCCATGGTGCTCTCCTTCCTATTTAGAGCCCTTATTTATCTGTATCTCATTTATTTTGTAATTACTCCTAGTTTGCATTGTTGTAACTTGTGTCATGTTTGCCGCTTTTCATATATTTATGTCCTTTTTTGTCTTGACTAGCTTGGAAGCCCCCTTTGAAACCAGTATTGTTGTCGTCTTCTTTTTTTTTTTTTTTTTTTGAGACAGAGTCTCACCCTGTTGCCCGGGCTAGAGTGCC
>CAUYRT010051588.1:0-52453 GCA_963574885.1 Lepilemur ruficaudatus | reverse complement strand
GCAGGAGGAGTGTTTGAGGCCAGGAGTTTGAGACCAGCCTAAGCAAGAGTGAGACTCTGTCTCTACAAAAAATGGAAAAAATTAGCCAGGTGTGGTGGTGCATGCCTGTAGTTCTAGCTACTCAGGAAGCTGAGGCAGGAGGAGTGCTTGTGCCCAGGAGTTTGAGGTGGTAGTAAGCTATGATGATTCCACTGCACTTCAGCCTGGGAGGCAGAGTATGATTGTGTCTCAAAAAAAAATGTCAAGAAGAGAGGCAAAAAAAGAAACAGAAAACATGAATAAATAAAAATACATAAAATAGTGATAGAATACATCTAAATATTAATTGCAATAAATGCAAATGAACCCAACTCTCCAATCAAAGGTAAAGATTTTTAGACTGAACAAAAATCTATGTTGCTTGTGAGAGACACACCTAAAACATGAAACAAGACTTAATTATAAATCTGTATTATCCATTGAATATTACCTCAATGTATGCAAAACAAAAATGTACATGGTAAAAGAAAAAAGTAACTTCTGCCTATATTTTCACAACACTTTTGACATCCAGTGTTTGGGTTTGTTCCACCCCAAGTAATTCTTCACTTCTCTGCAGACACCAACTGAGTGTCCTTATGATTCAATTCTATTTTGACACTATCTACCTGGAGTTATTAATAAAGGGCTCAGTCCCAAAAGATTGCTCCCACTTCAGATGCCAATCCCAAGCCCCAGGTTTCCACCTGGACTTCTGACCAATCAGCAGTAAACTGGGGATTCATATGACCCCCTTTCCTCAGGTTAGATACTTTGCTAGAATGGCTCACAGACTCATGAAGCACTTTATTTACCTTTATCAGTTTATAATAAAGGAGGATACAATTCAGGAATAGCCAAACGGAAGAGACGCATAGAGCAAGGAAGTCAGGGTGAGGGGAGGGTCCTGTGTGCATGAAACTAACACTTTCTTTTTGGGTGTGCCACCCTCCCAGCACCTCAATGTGTTCACCTACCTGGAAGCTCACTGAACTTCATAGTTTAGGGCTTTTATGAAGGCTTCATCACATAGGCATGATCAATTGTTAACTCAATCTCCAACTCCTCTCCCCTCCCTGGAGTTTGGGAGGTAGGGCTGAAAGTTCCACTTTCTAATCATGGCTTGGTCTTTCTGATGAATAGCCTCCATCCTGGAGCTACCCAGCAGCCCACTGAGAGTTGCCTCATTAGAACAAAAGCAGCTCTATTACCCAGGAGATTTCAAGGGATTTAGGAACTCTGTAACAGACTCTACTATCACCCCAATCACTCAGAAAGTTACAAGGATTTTAGGAGCACTGTGTCAGGAATCAAGGTCAAAGACCAAACATTAGAACAAAAGATGCTTCAAGCACCCCTAGCATTCAGGAAATTATAAGCATTTTAGGAGCTCTGTGTCAGCAATCAAGGGCAGAGGCCAAATATATATTTCTTATGCCACACATGGCAACTAAAAGAAATGGGGAAATCCATCACTAGAGGGAAAAATTGTAGTACAACTCTCCTAGTAATTGATAGCTTCAGCAGATAAAAAAAATCAGTAAGGATAAAAATGGCTTAAGCAGTATAATTAATAAGCTTTTAGATATACAGAATACTCAATGCAACAATTAGTGAAATACTAAACTCTGAAACCCGACTAAGCTATAAAGATAACCTCAAATTTCCAAGTAACAGCATACCAACATTCTGTTATAATGCAATTAAATATTAGAAACATATTTTAAAAAGATAACAAGAATGAATAAAGAAAATGTAGCATATTTACATAATGGACTCGGTCTTCAAACAGATGACAATCCCATCATTTGCAACAACATGGGTGACCCTGCAGGACATTACGTTAAGTGAAATAAGCTGGGCACAGATAGACACCATGTGATCTCACTTACAGGCATAACTCAAAGATGGGGGCTTTGGTTTTAGACCACCATAATAAAGCAAATACGACAATAGAGTCACATAAATTTTTTGATTTCTTAGTGCATATAAAAGTTTTGTGTACCCTGCACTGCAGTCTATTAAGCGTATAAGAGCATTTTGTCTAATAGGTGTGTACATGCTTTAGTTAAAAATACTTTATTGCTAAAAAATGCTAATTATCATCTAAGCCTTCAGAGAGTTGTAATCACTTTGCTGGTAAACGGTCTTGCCTCAATGCTGATGGCTGCTGACCGATCAGGGTGGTGGTTTAAGGTTGAGGTGGCTGTGGCAATGTCTTAAAATAAGACAACAATGAAGTGTGCTGCATCAACTGACTCTTCCTTTCATGAACGATTTCTCTGTAGCATGCAATGCCACTTGATAACATTTTACCCACAAGAGAACTTCCTTCAAAATTAGAGTCAATCCTCTCAACCCCTGCCAGTGCTTCTAATCTTCTAAATACTTTGTTGTCATTTCAACAATATTTTTAGCATCTTCACCAGAAGTAGATTCCATCTCAAGAAACCACTTTGTTTGCTCATCCATACAAAGCAACTCTTCATCTATTCAAGTTTGATCATGAGATTACAACAATTCAGTCACATCTTCAGGCTCCACTTCTAATTCCAGTTGTCTTGCAATTTCCAACACATCTGCAATGACTCCCTCCACTGAAGTCTTGAACCTCTCAAAGTCATCTATGGAGGTTGGAATCAGCTTCTTCCAAAGTCCTGTTAATGTTGGTATTTTGACCTCCTCCTATGAATCATGAATGTTCTTAATGGCATCTAGAATGGTGACTCCTTTCCAAAAGGGTTTCAATTTACTTTGCCCAGATCTATCAGAGGGATCACCATCTATGGCAGCTACAGTCTTATAAAATGTATTTCTTAAATAATAAGACTTGAAAGTCAAAATTACGCCTTGATCCATGGGCTGCCAAATGGATGTTGTGTTAGCAGGCACCAAAACAACATAAATCTCCTTTTCCATCAGAGCTCTTGTGTGACCAAGTGCACTGTCAGTGAGTAGTAATATTTTGAAAAGAATCTTTTATTTTGAGCAGCGGGTCTCCACAGTGGGCTAAAAATATTCAGTAAACTATGCTGTAAACAAATGAGCTGTCATTCAGGCTTTGTTGTTCCACTTATAAAGCACCAAGTAGATTAAGCATCATTCTTATTGGCCGTAAGACTTTTGGAAATGGTAAATGAGCATTGGCTTCCACTTAAAGTCCTGTGCTGCATTAGTCAGCCTTCCCTTTGAAGCTTTGCAGCTAGGCATTGACTTTTCTTCTCTAGCTATGAAACTCCTAGATGGCATCTTCTTCCAATTGAAGGCTATTTTGTCATATTGAAAATTTGTTTAGTGTAGCCACTTTCATCAATGATCTTATCTAAATTTTCTTGATAACTTGTTACAACTTCCATATTAGCACTTGCGCTTTTATGTTACAGAGACAGCTTCTTTCCTTAAACCTCATAAACCAACCTCTGCTAGCTTCAAACTTTCTTCTGCAAGCTGCCTCACCTCTCTCAGCCTTCACAGAACTGACAGAAGTTAGGGCTTTGCTCTGGATTATGCTTCAGCTTAAGGGAATGTTGTGGCTGGTCTGATCTTCTACCCAGATGACTAAAACTTTCTCCCTATAAGGCTGTTTCCTTTTCTTATAATTCATGTTTTCACTGGAATAGCACTTTCAATTTCCTTCAAAAACTTTTCGTTTGCATTGGTAACTTGGTTAGCTGTTTGGTGCATGAGGCCTAGCTTTTAGCCAATCTTAGCTTTTGACTTGCTTTCCTCACTAAGCTTTACAATTTCTAGCTTTTGATTTAAAGTGAGAGATGTGAAATTCTTCCCTTCTCCTGAATATCTAGAGGCCATTGTAGGGTTATTAATTGGCCTAATTTCAATATTGTTGTGTCTCAGGGAACAGGGAGGCTCAAGGAGAGGGAGAGAGACGGGGGAACGGTTGTTTAGTGGAGCAGTCAGAACACACATAACATTTATCAATTAAGTTCGCTGTTTTACATGAATACAATTCACAGAGCTCCAAAACAGTTACAACAGTAACATCAAAGGTCACTGATCACAGTTCAGCATAAGAAATATTGAAATAATTTAAAGTATTTATAGAATTACCAAAATTAGACACACAGACATGAAATGAAAACACGCTGTTGGAAATATGGCCCCGACAGAGTTGCTCAATGCAGGGTCACCACAAACCTTCAGCGTATAAACAACACCAAATCTTTGAAGCACAACAAAGTGAAGCTCAATAAAACGAGCTTTGCCTGTACCATTTTGTAAATTCAAGAGATGTGTCTTGAATAATCATTTCATCTCCAAAAGAGGCGGCGGCTATAAAATGCTGGAACAACTCCTTCAGGAAACATTCAATTTTAAGTGAAATTGTCTTTACTTTTTAGTTTTAAATGGAAAGGTTTCTAGGCAAAACTGTTTACATAAATATTCAGTTGTTTACCTCTGCACACAAGGTAGAAAAGGAGAAACCTGATGTCAATTCAGGAACATTAAACGGGTATCTACTCAAAAATGATGGAAAATTTAGGGTGTCTTAACTATCCACCTCATTAGCCTAATCCACTGGTGTTTTACAAGTAATTTGTTTCTAACAGTAGGTAGAGTGACAGAAATTTGAAGATAAGTTTTTGAAAAGTATAAATTATGGTGGGTTAAATTATAATGGAATAAATTATATTCCATTTGCATGCCAATATGCTCTCGGAGAGAAAGGCCCAGAGACACATCTGGTTGGGGCACCAGTGTATAACATGCAACCTGGCTTATCTGAGTGGCAGTCTGTGTTTTCCAAAAATGGCCACTGCAAGGCTCTTCCAGAAACTTTCCACTTCCCTTTCAGGAGATGGAATCTATCTCTACTTCCTCTGGACCTAAGAGCCCTTTGTTACTGCTTCATTTAACAGAATGTAGCAGAGTGATGCTGTCTGATTTCCTAGGCTGGGTCATAAAAGATAAGGTTCCTGCCTGACTTTTTTTCTCTTGGGCCACATACTAAGCATGGAACTGGTATAGAAGTCTGGCTACCCTGAAGCTGTCATGCTGGAGAGACCACAAAGGAACAGAGATGACTAAGGAGCCCAGCTGTTCTAGTCTTCCCATCCAGGCTCCAGACATGTGAGTGGGTGAGCTTCAGATGAGTCCAGCCCCCAGCCTCTATGCCACCCAGCTGATGCTGAGTAGAGCAAAGATGAGTTGTCCATGCTAGCCCTGGCCAGATTGCAGATTCATAAGCCAAATAAACATGGTTCAACAAGAGACTAAGTTTTGGGGTAGTTTGTTATGGAGCGATAGTTAACTGGAACAGTTGCCGTTATCTATGGGAAGGACACTGAATGCAAATGTCATCCCTTTATCTACCCAAAGGATTGAAGAGTGAGAACCACCAGCCCAAACAGCAGGTTTTCTTAAAAACGATGGCACAGTATTTTACCTAAAAGGAGGGACCACTCCGAAAGTTAAGTTCAATTTAGGATTCATACACATTTTGCCACTCATCAACATGCCAATTAGTGGATATGTTTATAAATGTGTTGTTTGCAAAAAAATTCCTTAATATTTTTGCTTTTAATATCTTCAAAGGATCTCTGAGATGCAGGTTAACATCCTCCGCTTATCGACAAAATTTACCGAATTGCCATTACCATATCTACCTTTCATTTTAGTCTATTTATGTTGATAGCTACCGTATGATATTAGGTCTCCTCAATTTCAGTGAAACCAAAATGAAATCACTGAGGTCGATATATTACCATTTGCTATTGGATGTTCATGGAAAGCAGTCAGTTTGTAAAGCTAAATAAAATCCCTGCCCACTTACTGTGTGACCCTAGACAAGCTACATAACTCAGCTGAGCACTTTTAATGATCTGTTAAATGGAAATAATACCTATCTGTCTTGCAGGGTGGTTACAGAATTAGATGAGCCACTGTATACAAAATACTTAGCATGCCTGGTACATAATAGGTAGTCAATAAGTTTTCCTTCCTTGGTATCTTTGGCTTTTTTCACTGAATGACAGAAAGAGGTGTAGGAAGGTCCCTGGGTTTGCCACAGCTAAAAGAAGCCTTCCCAAGAAAGTCAGGACCAGCTTCTTATATGTGAGTGATGCTTCAACACCTGGAAGTGGGCCTCTGACTTACACTGGGACTTCAATAGGAGTAGTTACAGGGGCCCTCTGTTTTGCTTTGCTTGTTTATTGCAGTTGTTTTAATGGGATCTATTTAAGCAAATATAATGTTGCATTCCAGCTACTGCTTTTTCCTTTGTTATCATGCATCTTCACCAGCAAAGAACTAATTTGGTGTTTTTTAAATAGGCCACCATTGGAAGACTTTATGCCAGAAAGTTATCTGAGCTGAATTACTGACCAATTAAATTAAGAAAGCAAAAACAGGTAACCTATGAGTTTTAGAGGTGTGGCCAGCAGCCTCACAATATGAGCAGACAAAATGAATATTATCGGACAAACCGGGAAGCAGCTTTCCTTCTAGATATCTGTATTTGGTTCAGGCTCAGTCTCTCAGTACATGATGACGCTCCTTGGGGCAGACAAAGCATGTAACTAAGAACCAGAGACCTGCCTCCCACTTGCTATGGGATCTTAGGAAGTGACTTTCTGTGCTTCCTCTGAGAAGATGGGGAATTAGACTAGATGATCAACCCATGTGATGACTGAGAGGCCTTAGGATCCCCTGGTTAATGCTCTTGAAAGGGGAGAGGTGAGGCCCAGAGCAATTCAATGGCTTTCCTGTTATCACAGCCCTTGCTGCCAATTGACTTGGGACTGGCATCCAGGTTTACAGGCTGTCACTGGTACTCATTCCATAAAGCCCTAGCTGACTTTGAAATGATTTGCTTCTGATGGTAATGAAGAAGGGCACAATGTGCATTTATATCCGTATTAATTTAAAATGACGTAACAGGTCAAACATGTATTTCCTAATTTCCAAGATAATCTTGCCAAGGCAGGACTTGTTACTGTCTTGGACATGAGCCCATTTCTAGGCCATCATTATCCAGACCTGAAAAAGCTATGTAAGTGCTTTTCACTTGATATATTCCAGGATATGGTAGATAAGTTTTATCACTGATGATGTCCCTTGTAAGTGGCAGGTACCCAACAGAAAATGATGAATTTCTGTGCTCTATAAACTGGTGACAGGGTCACTATGAAACCAGGTGCCAAGCAAGTTTCAGACCCAAGCAAAGTGTGGAACAAAAACTCCGGCAAGGCTAAGGGGAGTCTTTACCTCCCAAGTCACTGCCTGCCCACATATCTGCCCACCTAAGTATTTTGTAATTCCATCTGTGTAGGGAACAGAGTTCTTTAAGGTTCACAGGTCTAATTCACTACAAGGTGACTATACTGAAGAACTCCAATTTGCCTAAAGATAGAAAAATACCTCCACAGAGGAAGGGAAATGGAGGTTTCTCAGCCCAGCCACCTGGAAATCTAGAGCAAGGGGCTCTAAATTTCAAAGAAGGAAATTTTTTCTTATTTAAATTAACATAAATCAACCACACTGACCTTGATATACATGACCTTAATTAAGAACTAAATTGGAATTTAAACATTTGAATGCTGCACTAGGGTAACAGCAATGACAGCCAAATGTGGAAACTGAAACAATGAGAAAGATAAAAGGGGCCTATAACCAGGAAAGACACTGACGTAATGGAAATGAGCCAGCCAGAAGTCAGCACTAGGGAACCTGAGGGAGGCAAACTGTCACTGCTAGCATGTTTTAATCTGCTGGGAAGACAATGAGGGGTGTATTTAGGAACAAGGGTGGAGATGGTATAGTCTACCAGACAGATAACTCCTTGCCAGGCAGATTATAATACAGCTTGAATGGAAATTTCCTTTTAAGAGTGTAAACTCTTTGTAGTTCTACACTTAAAAAATGAGGCTCTCTCTCCATTAGATTTTTCACACAGGTTTCCCAATTCGAGATACATGGGAGTGGAGAAAAAGGCCAGAGAAAAGCAGTCCTTTCTGTGCTGTCCAATATGGTAGCCACTTGCCATATGTGGTTACTGAGTGTTTGAAATATGGCTAGTGAGACTAAGGAACTGAATTTTCAGTTTTATTTAGTTTTAATTAAAGTTAAATTTAAATTTAGGAACGGACACTGTTTTTCAGTTATTGCAAAGCTGATATGCATGTTTGGAATAACTTGGGTATGGGAATCTACTTTTTCAACTATGACGTTTAATCCAAATACAGGTCAAGCATTGCCCATGAAATTTTAGCGTCCAAACTGAGATGTGCTGTAAATATAAAATGTACACTAGATTTCCAAGACTTTGTATTTAAAAAAAGAGTAAAAAATATCTTATTACTAATTAGTTCTATTAGTTATAGTCAGCCTTTCATATCTGTGGGCTTTGCATCTATAGATTTAACTGTGGGTCAAAAATATTCAAAAAATGAATGAAAGACAATGCAACAAAAATAATACAAATAAAAAACCAATACAATATAACAACTATTTTCATAGCACTTACATTGCATTAGGTAGACGATTTAAAGTACATAGGATGTGCATAGGTTATGGGCAAATACCAGACCATTTTATATAAAAGAATTGAGCACACACAGGGCTTGGTATCCTAGGGAGTCCTGGAACCAAACCTCCACAAATACTAAGGGACAATGGTATATGTTGAAACAATATGTATATTTTTTGAGACAGAATTTCGCTGCCACCAGGGCTGGAGTGCAGTGGCATCATCATAGCTCACTGCAACCTCAAACTCCTGACCTCAAGCTATCACCCTGCCTCAGCCTCCCAAAGTGCTAGGATTACAGGCATAAGCCACAGTGCCCACCCTGAAATAATATTTTTAATATATCAGGCTAAATATATTGCTAAAATTAATTTCATGTTTTCTCACTTTTTTAATAGGGCTACTAGAAAACTTAAAATTACACGTGAGGCTATATTTGAGGTTCACATTACATTTTTATTGGACAGTGCTGCTCCAGATTTTGGAGGGTCTACGCAAAAACATTACTTTTTTAAATATTATAGACAATATATATATATTTTGGCTTCTTTGTTGAAATAATACTAGGGTATACCATCTGAAAAGCCCAAGGACAGTCTGTCTTACTTGATTAAACTCTCAGTAAATTAAAATTTGGCATTTGGTTTATAAATTTGCCTCAGATTGGTTCATTGATGTCAATCAGCCAGCATGTGATCATTTCTAAAGTAAAAATGACCTTGAAGTTCCAGATCAAAGAAACTGACTGAGGGAGCAAACCCTGAAACAAAACACAGTGACCTCTAATCTGTGTCCCATGGCATCCTTTGTATTTATGCATCACCAGAATTCAAGTATTTGAGAATAAATATCATGTCCCTTTAGTCTTCTTTTACATGACCCAAAAAAGAAACCATATAAAAAGAAACAGTGACATATAATTTCAATGTATATATATTCTACGGAAGAAACTACTTTAAATACCCTCTGAACATGAATCAAATACATGGCAAACGACAAATCTATATATACTTATGTATATACAAATTTATGCATATGAATTTATCAGTTAAAAAAGTTCCCTTCAGATTGTGACCTAAAAAGCTGAAAAGCTTTGACCTCAACCATATGAACTGACAACTAAGCCTGTCATTACCATCACATACACTCTAGGATCTTACACCACTCCCACTCGCCAAAATTGTATTCAAATGTGAACAGCATCCATGCTCACACCATTCAAATGAGACAAGAGATAGCTATCATCTCCCATTTTCAGCACTGGGTAATTGATTAATCACAGATAAGTTAATA
Organism: Lepilemur ruficaudatus; assembly: GCA_963574885.1. Classification (NCBI taxonomy): domain Eukaryota; kingdom Metazoa; phylum Chordata; class Mammalia; order Primates; family Lepilemuridae; genus Lepilemur; species Lepilemur ruficaudatus. The sequence goes on along the minus strand of CAUYRT010051588.1, from coordinate 42,657 downwards.
GCACAGTCAAGGTTCAACATTTGCTTAAAAACACTTATTTTCACTCAGACCCTGAGCTGTCATTGTGGAAGCTGCCACCAGATGCGTAGGGTGCTTGTTAATGGGGCAGCAAGCTCCTTCCAGAGCACCTCTTCAAGGTCCAAAGTTTCACACAATTTGGTCAACTGTGCTTTTTCCCCCTGATAAATCAGAACTTAATATAGCAGTATAATTAACAGATCTTTAATTACTACCTCTACTTAATGAACTAAAATACATAATCTAACATAATATACATAAATACAAATACCTACCTTCAAATTAAGTATCTTTTTCCACTAAATTGCACTATTTTAAATCTCCACCTAATTTAAATCTGGGTTTGTTCCAGAGTCTAGTTGGAATTATTCCTGGCTTAATTCTGAATTGTAAATTCTCCAACATGTTTCAGGCCTTCAGAGTAGCACAAGAGCTCCTCATATCATTTTCCTGACTCAATCTACTCTTTCTTCTCCTGTTTTTAGCTTCACATAGCATCCCAGGTCTCATCTACTCCTGCCTCCCGTGTCTTGCCTCTGCTCCACTGCCCGCTCCGGGCTCCCATTCCCAAGAAGAAAGAACCATAGATGCTGCCGCTGTACTTTCCCCACTCTGTGGTCTTGTTCCAATCAGGGATACATTCCTATGGCAACCAACATATACCAGCACCTCACTCCCCTTTCCTGAAAGTTCCCTATTTGTGTGGCAGACGTTTGGCAAGGACACTGAATTACTTTAACTCGCCTAGCAACTACCGTTCCAGCCCCTCTAAAGGGGTTGGCTTCCCGCCTCCGCTTATCTTCTGAAACACACTGGAGCCGGCTGGCTGTGGAGAGGACAGCTGCCAAGGCAGCCTGACCAGTGCTGGCCTGGAGCACATACAGCAATTAGGCAAAATGAAGCCTCCTCTGCCCCAAGGTAAAAAAGAAAAAAATGTCCACCAGCTCGAGGCAATGGCCCAAGAGTGGACAGCTCTGAGGGGCTCACCCTGGACTAACTCCAGAGGAACTTCAGTTCTCAGAGAATCTCAGATCTCCATTCCCTCAGCTATGAGAGAAGTCAAATTATCAACTCCTGCCTCCATTCAGAAAACCAGGTTTATCTATCCGTAATGTTGTGTCTCTTCGGACCCTCCTGTTTTTATGTAACAGGCTGGTAACCAAATATTTTAACTTATAGATTGGTTCTTTATTCATTTGGGTTATTTTGGTATCAGAAACCAACACGGTCACAAAGGACTGCTGCTGCTGTCCATATGCTTCCCCACTCAGTGAATTCTAAAGAAATACTCGAAGTGTCTATAATCTAATTTGGGTGCCCTAAAATGAAATACTTCCTCTGAAAATCCACATAGGTGGAGAAGCTAGAACAATGACCAGTTTATGGAGCTCTCAGGGTACTCTGCTGATAGGATTCCAGGCTTGTCTGGGGCCCTTTTAGAACAGAAGCCAGCAGTAGGCGCTGGCTCCTAAAAGCAACCAGTGAGATAATCAAGGCAGGTCCTGGAGGAAAACAAAAGCTACTGGGTAAGCATTTCTGCTGGCTGTGGCTGGCTGTCTTCCACAAGGAAGGCAAAGGCCCTTGCTGCAAAAGGGGAGAATTGCCAATTTAGTCCAGGAATACAACCAGCAGCAGACATTGGTGGACACTGTTCATCTTTGAAGAGACAACTATGTCCTGTTGGTGGGGTGCATAAGACCCACTTTTCTATCCTTGCAGTTTTTGGATTTCTTCAAAAAAGATGCTTATTCACTTTCATGGCTCTTCAAGGACAAGGACAATTTTTGATTGCCAGTTCCTATTTCAATGATGACACATATAAGTGTTCAGTAAGCATTTGCTGAAATGAACCTTAGATACAGCAGCAACTAAAAATGCCAAATAAGATACTATTTTCACCTTTTATTTTTACAAACTAAAATTTTTGTCATATTCAGTGTTGACAAGGATGTGGAGAAATATGACATTCTGATACACTGTGGTTAGAAGTATAAATTAGTGCAGTCATTTTGCAGGACAATTTGGTAGCATTTAGTGATGCTAAAAATGCACTTTTTCACCAGTAATTCCTTTGCTTTTAATGTATCCTACAAATATATTTACAAACATGCAAAAATATATGTCCAGGAATGTTTATTGCAGCATTGTTAGCAACATGGTAAAACTAGAAAAACCTAAATGTTGATAAATGGAAGGTAAGTTAAATTATGGCAGGCCAACACAATGGAATACTATTTAGCCATTAAAAATGAGGTGAATCTATGTACTGACATGAGCAGATATCCAAGATATATTGCTAAGAAAATATATTACACAACAGAATCCACACATGTATAGGCAGATGTGCATTATGTATGCCTATGTATGTATATGCGTGCTTGTATTAGAACATTTCTGGAAGGATTTGCAGAAACTTAACCATGGTTATCTTTCAGGAATGATATTTAGGAATGAGACAATAGGACAATGAGACTTATTTCCACTTTACATCTGTTTTAAATGTTGGTTAATTTTTAAAACAAGGAACGTTCTATTCACATTTTAATTCATAATTGTATTTTATATTATTAAAAAAAGATAGCACATTATTTTTACCATTCAGATATCCCTGTGTAACTAATACAGGGGTCTCTAAAATCACCCACAGCTCTAGTGGCAAGTGAGAAACAACAGCAGTAGAAGCAGCAGCTCACATAAATTGTTTACAAAGCTTTTACTTTTGACGTGTTAGACATGGAAAATATATTAAATCTTATTAGAAATTAAGATATCATATTAGGGCTGAATAAATTAAGATAAAAAATGCAGAAAAGCACTAATACTCATTGTAATATCCAACAAATAAGCTGAAATAAACACCTTTTCCTAATGCTTGAGTTTTTCTTTTTTTTTCTTTTTGGAGGTGTAGGGAGCAGAGAAATAACTCCTGTTGCTAAATTAGAAATCATAAGCCCCAGAAGCTCTGTACATACATAAAAAGAAAAAACCAATAAACTGGATCCAAGAATTCTAAATGATATTTAATCAAAGAAAAAGAGAGAAAGCAGAAAATGTGTCTTTTGGGGGAAATTACTTAACCTGCAGAGAGGGACAGCTGAAGAGGAATGTCCCTTAGTCACAGTCAACTCAATAACCATGGTATAAAATTTAATTTTTTTTCAACTCCCAAAGGGTAGAAAGAGCATTCCATTTAAAAAACAGAGCATTAAAGTTTCACTTTCGCATTATTCCCAGTCTCCCAAATATTCCTAATTTTTTCTTACAAACTCTAGGGAAAAAATTTCCCTTGGTACTCATTATAAAAGCCCAGAATGCTCTTGACATTGACATTTTAACTGTCTATTGTTCTCTTAACTCCAGGAAATCTCTGGAAGCCAGACATAATGACTGTTGTGATGGTTTTCACTAACAAGAAGTGAAGTTTCCTGTCAAAAGTGCTCTCTCCATTTTCATTATATGTAAAACAAGATGCTCCCATGAAGACCTTCATAGACAGATGAGCTTCTCTGAGACCCTGAAAATGTACTACAAAAGATGAAACAATGAATCAAAATGACAGATAAATTTGTGGGAGTTTTTCCCTTTTAGCTATAGCAAACTGTGACTTACTTCCCAATTAGTACTGCTTCTTTGGTCACAGACCTGGCTTTTTGCTCTAGAGTTGTCAAGGGCAAATTCTAGATATTAGTTCAACAAAAGAGTACAAAATAAATTGGGAGTTGGTCCTTATTTGGAATACTCCAGATCCTACGAATGAAACGTGTTATGACACTTTTCCAATAACTGTTTGAGGTTCCCAAGATTCGAAATCTCCCATGCAGATGGAGAGGCCCACATCTTTAGTACGTATCTTACAGGTTAGGCAAGCAGAAAGAAGGCAGCATGCTTCCTGAGGAAGAGTCCTGGACCAGGATTCAGAACCCCTGGGCCCAAGTGCTGTGCAATTCTTAATCTGCAGAGCCATCCAAAGCAGAAACCCATGCTTATTTGCCTCATTTCTCTGATATGAACAAATGGGGACGGATGTATCAGATTAAGTGAGAGAATATATTGACACAGTTTGAAAATATGGGACGCATAAGGGCCTTACTATTAGCAAGAGTTTGTCTTTTTGAAATTGTGTTATACAAATATATTCTCATGTGACTCAGTTTCCTTACCTGTAAAATGAGAATAACAACATTCATTTCATGGACGCTGCAAGGATTAAATGAGAGAACATACGATGAAGTGCTTTATTAGTGTGCCTGGCATAGATAGAACAAATACTCAAACGTATTAGCTGTTACCTTTGGTACAAAGCTATTTTATTTACTTCAAACCGTGGATCCCTACTGCTAGAGAGACTGTAGATGTGATGGAATTCTAACATAAAGTGAAAAATTAGACACAAATGTAAGCAGTGATCAGCTATGTCCACAGCACCTGCCTGTTGTAACCAGTGGCCCCATCAGGCATAAAGCAATAACCACGGGAGGACGGCTGGGATGGGACTTGGGCCAAGCACACAGTAACCTGCAATACAGTAAGAATCAAAGACTATAGACTGTGCCAATCTGTTTTAAAGGCTAAGTGGCTTGAACACTAAAATGTGAGAGGTGCAGGTACAAGGATTTCCTCTACTTTCTAGGCCTGGCTGGTCCACAGCAGGTGCCCCCAAAATATTTGAAAGATGAGTGGGTGGATGGATGGGGTGAACATAGGTAGTGCTTTTAATACAATCAATCCTCTTGCACAGTTCCTATCATAATATGGACTTTTGATATCAAAAGATAGTCTATATGAAAGACAAAGGAAAATCCAAAAGATGTATATGCATGCCTTACCTAATGAAGCATACAGTGTTCACTATATCTCAAGCATGCTACAGAAATTGTTTTATGAATATAGTTTAGTTTATGCAATTATAGGAATTTAACCAAGTTTTTAGGGGAAGAAGTTGACCTCAATCTTGGATTGAAACCCAGTCACAGTGGAGATAACTAATTGCATACTTCTCTAGTTGGTTTCTTATAGGCAATTCTTCTCTGCATCCAAACATCAGTGATGCTATGTAAATGTCAGGACATTTTAATCTTAAGAAATCAAAGGCAAATTGAAAACCTGTTCAAAAGGATGTAATTGTACCATGTGATATCCAAGGGATTTAGGGGCATGTAATTATAATTACAATAATGCCTTACAACAAACTTATGCTAATGGAAGATATGTATGACAATATTGAATTATGGAAAAGTTTTTTAAAAATGAGTTTTATTAGAGTAATTGAAATTAATGCTAATAAAATATCACCAAGTAGAAATCCTCCTAGGACTAATTTAATGACTAGAATTACTCATAATCAGTACATAGTTAGGATGCAAATAGATGCAAGTAAGGCATTTCAAAACAGCCCTTCCTCTTAAGCAGGCTAATGTTTCCTAGCAAACTTATTTACACTACTCATTTGCTCTGTGGGTCCTTTCGTCATAGATAAAGAAAAGTAAACTTCAGATCTTACCCTGGAGAAATTATTAAGAATCATGAATTAATGGGGTCCAAATGAACAGCATTACTGAAGAGAGAATCAGAGTTCTGTCCAATGCAGCCAACTACATGTGGATTTATTTTTAAACGAGTGTTTATACTCCACTGTTCATCCAAGTGATCATGAAAGGCACGGTCTTTGCATACAAAGCAGGAAAGAACTGATGAATGAAGTCAGTGTGCTGAATGCAGCAGGATAGTGGGTGGAGGGGAGTGCCTTCTCATTTTCCCTCCTTTTTTTGCTGTGTTATTTTTCCCCCTCCTATCTGGTATTCTGTGATCCACTCTGACAGCTTGTTCAAATTGAAGAGCCTAAAAAAGATGCACCCGACCACCTCTTAGACTCTGGAAAAGCACATGTGGAAACACTTTTTCCAGCCTGCGTACAATCAGCAGATCTCAGTGATTGGAGCCAGTACATTTTCAAAGCACATCAGACGCTGCAAAGAATGCTGACAAATGTCACTTCATTTGATATAACCACCTGTGACATAGGGAAGGCAGATGTCTTCACTTACAGGTAAGAAAAGTTAATGACATGGTCAAGGTCACACTGATAGAGCCCAGCATCAACTCCAGCCTTCCTGCTCTCGGTCTGCAATGATGTCCCCACACCACAGGCCTAAGTAAATGACAAGGCTTTTCCATACACCCCACAGTAAACTGACAACCCACTGGCATCAGATGCATTAATGTCTGTGGGAAGCAGAATCCTGGGTAGGAGAACCACTGGTGGTTCAGCTTTCAGCCTCACTGATTTCACAGAGGACTTATTAGGTTCTGGGACAGCAGTTTTTCAGGTATCAAGTACAGTGTTATCTCCATCTGCTCCTCTACTAGTGAAGAAAAGTTTGGGGGCAATACCCAAGGTAAATTATCTATTCTGAATTTTTATTTCTTAGAAAATTTGAGATGTTCATTGGGGGGTAGGGTAGCTAGGCTTATAAGAATAAATGAGAGGCAACTATTTAATAAAAAGTATTTTGCAAACACAAAACTTAGTACAAATGCTTACGTTACTTAAAACTTTGGATATTCCCCTTCTTGGAAAGAATGATTGCATTTGAAGGCTTATGGTACCCTACAACCATATGCATTAACATGGGAGAGATGAGTTTTTCACTGGAGACATAGCAAACATCTGAAAAAACTATATATTTAGGTTTGGGGAATTCAAAGGATTGGAAAGTCTTAAGATGGTGTTGAGATTATACCATTGAGTAGTTCCCATACCAGAATGAGCATGAAAATTTCAAAGGGCAGCTTTATACTAAGCTGGGTGTAGGGACTACTGATCAACCAATCCCCAGAAGCCAGACAACCTAGAGTAAGTAGTCAGACGGCTGTTAAGTCCATGCTACTCCTTCTCCCAGAGAGGCTTAATAATAAACTCTGAAGAAGAGCAATTTTAAAATAGCTCCCCCACTTTCTGGCTTTATGTCAGGAAGTCCACTATGGGACTTTGTGGATTGGAGAGATGCAAGCCTTACATGTGTGCTGATTACTCCAAAGCGCAACTGCAACTGTTCAAGAGAAAAAGCAGCCACACAAGTATTCACACAGCATTTATTACATGCAAGGCATTGGTGGCTCTTGCCTTCTGACTTTGGATTTAGAATAAAACATGACAACTTAGCCACAAGCAGATAGATACAGACATACAAACACACACCTTAGCAAATGCAGCACAAGGGAACCTGCAAGGTTAGCAGTGATTACTATGGCAACAATAGCCAATGGCACTCTGTGATTTTCGGCTCCTAGTGCAATGATGAGTCTCTCTTGGGAGATTTCTGTTGGCTTTTGTAAGGGGCCCAGATACACTTGCTGTCTTCCATTGAGCAGTTCCATTTTGTCTCTGGCAGAGAGGAATGCACTCTTTATTAAGAGTTGTTCGCAGTGGAGATAGAAAACAGAGAATAAAGGTTCAGAACTCTCTTACTCACTTGCTTTTGAACAGTCATCAGAAAATCTTCAACGCTAGCCTATCAAAGCCACTAGGTCATTCACATGGGATGGTTCCCTGGTACAGGAGTTCAAGTTTCAACCTCACTTGTTCCATTGGGGACCAACATTTGTTTGATGCTGTACTATATTCTCAAACTATCAGTCTGTAAAATGGTCTGAATACACTTAAATGACTTCCAGCATACCAAGTCAAAATGAGTACTATTTGAATTAAATGCAAATAAATCAAAATACAGATATATTTTCCTTTGAATGCACTAGTATCTCATAGTTGACATCAAGAGGCTTAGCAAGATATGTTTTCGGTTATGCTGAACCCAAGTCATTTTATAATTTGATGGATTTGATGACCTGGTATTCACCCTGAGGGGAGAGTGTCTTCGAATTGGAAGGCATCTTAGAGATAACTTAGGCTATCTTCAGCCAGGATATAAAAAGAGCACATGTAGAATAGTCCCCATTTATGTAAATACATATATGTATATTTATACATTCATATTCATATAAACACATACATGCATATAGACATACACATATAAAATACTAGAACTATATGTTGATGTTTTTACACTTACTAAAATCAGAATTAGAGAATATATCAGAAAAAATAAAATTATCTATAATTTTTTAGGAGGTTGAGTTAATCATCAACCCTCAGTTTATCACACAGTATCTTCATTGGTTCTTGAAAGATTCTCTCTAGCTTTATTGGTCCCCACTTTACCCCCTTAAGATCCATCCATGTTGATCAATGTTCATATAATCAATTGCTTCTAATGGCTGCACAGTACTGTTTCTGTTCCTTCACCAGTTTTTCTTTCTTTTTTTTTTTTTTTTTGAGACAGAGTCTCACTGTGTTGCCCGGGCTAGAGTGCTGAGGCGTCAGCCTAGCTCACAGCAACCTCAAACTCCTGGGCTCAAGAGATCCTTCTGCCTCAGCCTCCCGAGTAGCTGTACCTACAGGCATGTGCCACCATGCCCGGCTAATTTTTATATATATATATATTTTTTTAGTTGGCCACTTAATTTCTTGCTATTTTTAGTAGAGACGGGGTCTCGCTCTTGCTCAGGCTGGTTTCAAACTCCTGACCTTGAGTGATCCACCCACCTCAGCCTCCCAGAGTGCTAGGATTATATGCATGAGCCACCGTGCCTGGCCTCCTTCACCAAATTTTAAGTACTTATTTCTTAGTGAAGGGCACCCAGGTTACCTCCAGCTACCCCTTATCACAATAACTTTGTGGAAATATCTTATGTCCTATTATGTTGTGATACACACACACACCCCTGAAGAGACTTTCATGCATCTCTGAGAGTGTAACTGCTGGGTCATGGGGATGTGTGTGGCCCTATTTCAAACAAGTGGTGCCAAATAGCTCTTCAAAGTGATACCATCAGCTTACACTCCTACCACCAATGCATGAGGGTCCCTACAGCACCAGAAACACACTTGATATAATTGACTGCTCTATAATGCCATATATCAGTATTGGTTTAATTTGTATTTCTCTCATTGCCAGTGATTTGGAGCTTTTCCCCCCAATACTTGATGGCCTTTTGAGTTTCCTCCTCTGTAAACTGCCTATTCAAATCATTTGCCCAAATTTTCTACAAATAACATGTATTGCTTTCAAAATAATCCCCCACCCCCACTGGAATCAGTTGAATAAGACAAAAAAACAAAACAAAAAAAACACCACACACGAGAACAGATGGCAATGAATTTATCTTCTGAAAATGGCAGTGACTCTAGAATCAACAGTGAATTTGAGAATTGCACAACAACAGTAGGGACAACACCAATGATATTAATGTGAAATATACTCACTGTAGTACCTGGCATATAGTAGATGTTCATTAAATACCACTTCCCTCCACCACCCCCCCCCGTCTTCTACGATTATCACAGCAAATCTATGAGAAAGGGAAAACGTGTATTATTTTTCTCTTTAATGTATAACAAAATTGCCTGGAGATATGCCTTTTCTTGCCTGATTAGTGAGAGAAGCTGGACTGCTGCTAATTCTTCCCTTTCTTTTTACTAGGAGTGGAATCTTGGAAGCAGAGACCCAGGCTTTGCATCCCAGCTCCTCAACTTATTAGCTGTTCAGCTTTATAAAATAAAGTCACCTCTTGGAATCTCAGTTTTACCCCACCAAATGGAGTAATGATGACGGTTGTCGCATGGGGTTGTCCACATGGGGTCGTCGCAAGGATTAAAAGATTCCCTGGAATCCATGCAGAATAGTGCTTGATACCTAGTAAGTGCTCAGTGAGTTTTAGCTGCTGTTATTATATCCAGCTTGTCTTTGGGGTATGGGAATTGTACTAAATTGACACTGTAAAAACGGTCTTTTATGAACACCTTCCAATCACATGATTTTTATTATCCATTTTAAAAGGTTAAAGGCTACACTACAGCAATATGAACCCTTAATATCTTAAATATTATATTTAATTTGAAACATTTTTTCCCAATTTAAGAAAAATTTTGAGGAGATAAACATAATTTGCCTGAAATTTTCTGGGGTATTTTTTCCAGTGTTCTCACATCTCTAGTAACACATCTGAGGACGTCACTGACTACATAAAACAAAACCGTCAGAAACTGGGCCTCCATGCTAAGCAGGCTTGCACTTTTTTTCTCCTTGTACAAAAGGATTATTCCTATTCACATTTAATCTTCTTTTTTTTTTTTTTTCTGAGACAGAGTCTCACTCTGTTGCCTGGGCTAGAGTGCTGTGGCATCAGCCTAACTCACAGAAACCTCAAACTCCTGGGCTCAAGTGATCCTCCTGCCTCAACCTCCCGAGTAGCTGGGGCTACAGGCATGTGCCACCATGCCAATTTTTTTCTATATATTTTTAGTTGGCCAATTAATTCCTTTCTATTTTTTAGTAGAGACAGGGTCTCACTCTTGCTCAGGCTGGTTTTGAACTCCTGACCTTGAGTGATCCTCCTGCCTTGGCCTCCCAGAGTGCTAGGATTATAGGCATGAGCCTCTGCGCCCGGCCCCTGTTCACATTTCTATGAGAGGATATCAGCCAAAGAAATACAGCAACTGGTTGTAACTATGGCTGGAATACAAGCAATGCTTTATTTTTTACAGCTGAGAAAAAAGAGAACAGCAGAGGAATCAAATCAGGCAGGTGTGACAAATGCTGGGGTAGAGGAGAGCAGCGACACAAGGGCTGTTGGGAATCTTAAGTAAGGTGGTCAACTTACTGATTTACAAAAATCAATACTATACTGCAAAGGGAACAGCTAGGAATCCTCATGTTTATGTACTTGTTAAGTTACACTATAACTAGCCCGCATCTCCTAGTCACTGTTGCTTCTGTAGGCCTACACTTTCCTTATGTTAAGAAGAGGCATGAAACAAAATATCCTCTCCTCATTTCCTCCTATCCCTAAATTCTAGGGTTTTATAATGATTACTAAATCTAGATTTAAAAAAAAAAATCCTACGTGCTTATATTGATACTAACACATTTACCTTAGCGGTGCAATTTATTATTTTGTACCATCCTAGCAGTTATATAATTGGTGCAGTGCTCATCTCTTTGCAACCTGAATGCACACACGAGATTCTAGCTGCCACATCTAATTAGAAGGTAAGGATTCCACCTGTTGAAAATAGCCAGGTGCTCCTTCCTAGGATATCACTTTGACTCTGCTTTTTCCAGACATGCTCCCTTGGAAATGTAGGCTGAAAGATACAGAGCTATTTTTTTCTCCATGTGTATTTTCTCTTTTCCCCAAAGTGTAGCTAAAAAGGGCAGAACATCCACAGAGCCCCAGAATTAAACATTCTGCATGCAGATCTGCTGAGAAATGTCCAGTATACATAGCCATATCCTGAAGTCAACAAACAAGATCCTGGGAACTGCCTTGAAACCTGGAACAAATGAATATATACATATATATATACATATATATATATATATATATCCTTCATTAAACAATACAGAAACAACCAATTCAACAGTTGCTTTCTCAGTCAAGGAAAATAATCAGTGAGAAAATGAACAACATCCAGCCAGGGGTGACTCAATCCCCACTGTCTCAGCTCAAGAACAGGGTAAGAACATGTCATCTTGACAAGGCCATTTTGATACATGGGATTATTTTTATGTGTCCTAAAAAATAATTAACATTTGTCTTATGGGTTTGGGAGGAGGACTTTACTTGTTACTTTGATTTTTAAATATTATTTTAAATTTTATAAGAGATAGGATATAAATATGTATAAAAGAGTTATCTTCATATGGCTCCTCACCTCATAGACGGTCATCAGGTATTAAAAAGAAAAGGTGGGGGCAGGGTTTCACTTATCCTCTGAGAATTTACTTGCTTATAAAGTCAATTCTGCTCTGTTTGTTGTGCAAACACAAATTTGTTTCAATGCAATTGATATATTAGGGAACACTTCAAATATAATGCGAATGTTATGAGTGATTTCATCCATGAGAAACACTAAGGGACTGAAGAAAACCAAACCCTGCTTAACCAAAGCAGGTGCACATGCCTCTAACACCTGCCAGTTACCTAGCTCCCTGAGACTTATGAGCCACTCTTCCATAACTGTGCTTACAACCTTCCTTCCAATTTCAGAAAACCCTCTTTCCACCACTTCACAATAACTCACAAGCTGTAATCTTTCCAATGCCTATTTCCACAAGGTTTCTTTTAAAGGAATAGTGCCATACTTCTTTTAGTATTTATGTATTCCTTAACCATTTAACCATGTTAACATTGTTACCATTTTTATTAGGTTTCTTTTTGTTTTAATTGATATTTTAAATGTTATGCCATTAATCTCATTTTCCCCATAAGTCCTGTAGTTTTTGTTGCACAATTTTGCATAGCATGGTGATAGGAACACTTACATTGTTTTATAGCAGAACTGACCATATCTTTCTACAACTTAAATTCTGATTTCTCCCTTAAGGCTGCAATAGTCATATTAATTTACTATCAATTGATAAACATTTGGCTGATAATCATGGACCCAATTCTGCTTCCCACTGGAATATGCAGGTGCTGGACAGCTCTGTTATAGGCCCCTCAGTACCATTAATAGTTTGATTAGTCACTGTGTGTAAGTTAGGGCTGAGGGAAGAGGGAAGAGTACTTGACTCATGTGATGATCCTTATTCTCAGCTCCAGATGGCACAGGATTTCTAACAATCTTTCTACTATTCCTTATACATGTTACTAAATATCAAAGTTTATTATAACAGCATAGATTGGCATAACTGAGGCCCCCTTAGAAGCTACTGAGTTGTTACAGTTTTTAATAGCTTTATTATATTTTGCTGATAGTAAAGGCTATACATACTCACAAAACACAAGTGAGAGGAAAAGTAAAAAAAAAAAAATCTAACCATGAAGCAGATTTGGGGATGGCGTAAGATTCACTGATACATTCTGCCATATTATTTGGTAATTAAAAAACAAACACAAGTGATTTTATATTTCCCCAGAGTCATTTTGTTTCTGGGGGTATCTGCAACTACCATTTTCCTCTTCTTATTACCGTTCCGCCTGCAATCCAGCTCCTTGACTCACTACAGCCTTCAACAACAGATGCCAGAATTTGTGTCTTTGTTTTTTGGTTTTTCCCCTCAGTGGAAAAAAGAGCTGTTTCCTTCAGGAAAGGGGGAAAAAACCCCTGCATTGCTATTAATGTGGACAACGTATATATAAACCCTCACTGCAGAATATACTTTCAAAGCCCTCGGGGCTTGTTCTTGTTTTCCAGCAGATGAATATGTCAATACAGACGTGCCAGCTGTCTCTCCTTCCCAGAACTATACAATGCCCTGATCGTTTCCTTTATGGAGAGGTAGCAGGCAGAGGCAAGGTAAGCAGAGGCACTTTGAACTCCATTTACTGATGACAGTAATGGGTACAGCTGAAACCCAGTATAAGTTCTTAGCCACGAAACACATTTTCTCAGACTTGATGTAAGATACGATGGAAAATCCAGCTTGTGGATGGATGAATAATGTCTGTGTGCATGTGCTTACTATACTTGGGGGTCTATATGTATTCCTTGCCCTGTTTCTAACTGCTTTGGGGCAGCATAAAAGATGCATATTATATAATACATGCAAAATATTAAAAATGAAGCAAAGAAATATGTGTGCATATATATTCATATATATGAATACACATAGGTATATTGAAGTCTCTAATTAAAGAGAGTCTTCATAATGAGGTGAGAGGGTGGTGAAAATCCTCAGTTCAAAAAGAACTCAGGAAAAAGAGAAACTTAAGTCAAGAAAGATCAGGCACTGAAGCCAGAGTCCTGGGTTCAAATATCAGCTCTGCCATTTACTTCCTGGGCAAGTGATTTAAACTCTGAGTTTCAATTCTTCATAGATGCTGGGTCAGCAGCATCAACGTCACCCGAGAACTGTGCACTTTGGGCCCTATTGCACACTTACTGAATCAGAAACTCTGGGAGCGGGGGCAAAACAAATAGATTTTAAATAACCCTCCAGCAGATTCTAATGCACACACAAGTTTAAAAACCACAGTCTGAGGAGGCAGTTTTGCTTCAGCAGTTTGTATCAGTTTCAAGTATGAGTTTAGAAAAGGTTTGATTGAGTTGAAGACTCTGGGTATCCCTCTGGCTCCGTGGTGTGACCTAGCTTGGCAATAGCTTCTTACCAAACTCTGACTATGTCAGAGGAAGATGCAGGTTACCCAGCAACTTGACACTTCCTCAGACCATCACAGGTCATTGTCCATTCTTGATCCAACTAGAAAGGTCATACACCTTTCAGATGGAATTGAAGAAGTTGTGGATGGAAAGCAATGGAGGATGTAATCCTCTTAGAATGAAAGGAGTGTAGAAAAAGAAGAAAAATAACCTATTGGAGTGTGTAAACGAGGTCCCCAGTGGAAGGACTGATGTAGAACTACTCCCTTCACAGAGCCAGCACCGGCTCCTTATTTCTCCTAAGCTGTGGCTGAGTGCTCTGACAGGACAAGCTGCTGCACCTGGTGACCACCACCGCTCCCTCCCTTCCCCCACACTCAGGTGCAACCCTGGAAGCACCTGAGTTTGATTTTATGTAGCTCTCTCCATACCTAAGCCCCTTAATTTTCTTCACTTTTACTTCTCTGCTGGCTCATCTGATTGCAATTTCACTGATCCTCTGAGGGAAGGAAAAAAAACCTAGGCAAGATAATCAGGCTTGGTAAGGAAGAGATGCAATAACAGTGGAAGCTAAAATAGAGAATTTGTGATTAATTAGTGGATTTCAGTTATCCTGTAAGGGTTCTGTAAGGGTCTCTGTCTATACTTATCAATCTGGCTAAGGCAATCTATAATCACTACAAATCACAATTCTGAGTACCCTATTATATACTAATGTTGCACCAAAACTAAGGTCACAATGATTAGGCAAGAGGCTACACCCTTGGCAAGATGTTAAGAAGATGCAATAAAGCATAATACTTCATTACAATTGCAATTATTAAACAGAATATAAAACACACTGAACAATATCCATGGCATAGACTCGCTTACTTATGCACAATTAATGCATGCAATGGCAGGCTTTCTAATTTTTTCCATCATAGCTTTATGAGTTTTAGAAATCAAATAATTCTTATAATTACAAAGGAATACTCATATTACACAAAAACCTTGAGAAACTAAGTCAACAAATAGATATTTATTGTGTCTAATAACAGTGCATAAAATTTCCAAGAAACATCTTTGGTTGTAATATTTGTCCTATTTCCTTTACAAATACTCAGCTTATCACTTTAAACTCTCCTTAATTTTGATGAAGATATTCTATAAAAGGAATCACAAATCATGGAATGTTGTAATTATATTGAAACTTAGGAAGCATCCAACCCTTCCTCACTTGATGGGCAAAAAACCCGTGACCCAGGAGAATCCAGTGACTTGCCCAGGGCCACACAGCTAGTTAGAGAGTCCAGAGATGAAAGTGCTAGTTCTCTCTGTGCCCCTAACATACTGTTCTTTTCACTGTATCATTCTTCCTCTAAATTCCAAGCAAAGCCAACCAGGCATGACGGTCTCTGAGGTCACTTGCAGGACCTAAGTGCACCCATGATATAGAAAGGTTATTCTCAGAGATACAGTTTCTATAGAAGATCTATCAGTCTGGACAAGGTTCAAGCAGAATCCAAAGATGTGAGGCCACTTTAAGATCACCTCCTCTGAACCTGAATTTCATTTCACTTAAAAGAAAAGCATTCACTCCACCCAGCTCATGCTCCTGAAAAGACTATGGTTTAGAGGCCATGGCTGTTCAGTGACAAGGTTCAGGTAGACCCTCAAGGTTCCAAGCCTTAAGGGTCTTAGAGACTCAGAATGCATCATCAACTCCTCCCAGGTATCCCAGCAAATCATAAGCAATCACTCTTTTGGCAACTGAGATCAAGGTCTTCCTAGCAATTAAAGCCCTTTTGTAATCTGACTCTACTAGAAGGCTGGAGAACAGAGGCTCCAGATCAGAGTTTTCCTACTATACACTTTTCCCTGCCGTGTCCATGCTTGGCTGAAATCTAATCATCACGTGCTTATACACCATATACACTTCATTCTGGTGGTAACCCACGGATTTGCCCCTGGTATACTCTTGGAACGAGCCATTTTATCTTTCAGAGGCTCATGATAGTCTAGTAGGAATGCTGAAAGTAAGACGATCTCCACTAATTAAAAGAAAAAGAAAATATGATTCCTAGGACTACAAAAAAAGGCAGATACATATTGTAAGATTTTTAGACTCAAAAAAAATGAGGCAGAAGTATTTGGAGGGTATTTAATTCCTTAGTGATTGCTCTCCAGGCCCAAATGACATGGAATTCAGTTAATTTGTAAATACTCCACATGTGAGACTTTCCAATAGTCTATTTTCCTAAGCACTCTACTGTGTAAAATCTTTCAGTGTTCCCTTATGCTGATAGAATAAAAAATACGGTTTTTAGACCAGCAGGAAAGTTTTTTACAATCTGTGTAACAGCATTTAAATATGATTAATTACTTACTCTTTAAAAAACCATGCTGTATTAGCTATCTATTACTGTGAAACAAATTAGCCCAAAATTTAGTGGCTTAAAACAACAATGAACATTGATTATCTCACATATTTTCTGTGGGTCAGGAATCTGAGAGCAGTTTAACTGGGTGGTTCTTGCTCAGGGTCTCCCACTGGGGTGCAGTATGATGTTGCCCAGGATTGCAATCATGTGAAGGCTTGATTGAAACTGGAAGAGTTGCTTCCAAGATGGCTCTCACACAGCCCTGCCACATGGACTCCCCCAAAGGAATGGTCGAGTGTCCTCACAACGTGGCAGCTGTTTTCCCTCAGAGCCAGAGGTCCGGTAAAGCAAACTGCGAGCTGCAATGTCTATTATGACCTAGCCTCAGAATCACACATCATTATTTCTGCAATATCCTATTGGTTATGCAGACTAGTCCTATTCAATTTGGGAAGGAACTACACAAAGGTGTGAATACCAGTCACTGGGGACCAGGAGGCCATCTTGGAGGCTAGCTACTATACATACCACACTAGCCCACCTCACTGCCTTTGCCCTTGCAGTTCTCTCTGCTTATCTTAACGTGGACAGTACAAGAGTATTGTATCTAGAGTTGGTAAAACTGGGTTCAATCTCAGTCAATGATTGCAATCCGATTTCGAGCAAGTCTGTTAGCCTTAGCTCCTACATCTGTAACACAAATATTATAAACCCCACCACAAAAAGTAACTGTGTACTAAATGAAATCTGCTACATAAAGTACTTTGCAGATTGTGAATATATAAAATTATTTCTCAAAAACCACCTGTTCTTCAAAGCCTTTCTGCGTGCCATTTTTTGAAGCTTCAACCTCTCAACTGGAAGTCCCAGCCTCTTCTTCTGGGCTCTGACACCACTATGTATATTCCTACAGAGCCTTCTCATATTCTGCATTCCTTGTAAGTATTTATTTAAATGGCATTCACCCCTACTAGGTTATAAATTCCATGATAGCAGACTCTCCCACAGCACTATCTACAGAATAGTTAATGTTTGATTAACTGAACTGGCATGCTACTAGAAGGTGCTTTAACTGCCACCCAACAGAGACATGGGAGCCTTCTGGTGCATATTGCCCATGAGGTACACATGCTGTAACAGAGAAAGTGATTGATTTTAATTCTAGATGTCAAAAGCATCTTGAGGCCTGTGGTAGATGAAATAGTTTGACACCTTTAAAAGTTCTTGGGTTCAAAAAGCTGAGGTTCTAGCATAGGCAATGGTTCTTGAGGAATACATGCCTAACCAGTTTATCCCTCTACTTATAGAGGAGAGAAAGTCATGGGAGGTTTGGGTAAGAGTGTGACAGGCAGAATTCTAAAGATATGCACATGTGTGCAAGCACATACACATACTCCAAGTTTCCTATCCCTTGATTATTCAATCAACCACTAACCTAGGTACTTTTGTGAAGAAACTTTGCAGATAGAATTAAGGTTACTAATGAGTTGACATTAACACAGGGAAATTATCTGGGTGGGTTCAATGTAAACACCTGAGTCCTTAAAAGCAGAAGAGGAAGGGCAGAAGAATTAGAGAAATGCATTGGAAGAGGAAGGCAAGAAAAATGAGGCAGAAGGGGAGGTTGGAGAGATTCACAACATGAGGATTCAACCTGCTGTGGCTGGTTTTGCAGATGGAGGAAGGGAGCCACAAGCCAAGGAATGAGGGTAGCCTTTAGCAGCTGAGAAAGACCCTGAGCCGATAGTCAGGAAAGAATTGGGGATTTCAGTCCCACAAAGGCAAGAAACTGGATTCTGACAGCCACCTGGTGAGGTTGGAAGCAGGCCTTGGTTTTGACCTTGTGAAACCTGAGACAGATGTCAGCAGAGTGAAGCTGGGCTTCGGATCTACAGAACTGTGAGATAACAAATTTATGGTGTTTTGTGCTGCTAAATGTGGTAATTTGTTATGGCAGCAATAGAAAACAAACACAAAGAATAATGGTTATATGCTGTAGTGGGTTTCTGAGAAGGCAGTAGAGCCCTTCTCTCCCCATCCACACTCTGAACCAAGCCCAGGTGGGTAGGGGATGAATCCTCAGGTAACAAGCTCCACGTAAGTTTAGGCAGATGCCTGGGAAATTTAGGAAAGCAGCAGCTCTGAGAAAAGCTCAGCACACAGTAAGGTGCTGAGGGGTGGAGGGGCCATGGCTGTACAGGGTGAGCATGGAAATGAGTGGAGGTCACCTTACAGGTCCTGGGCTCTCCTGTGAGGTGCCAGAGAACACTGAGAATTTCCCCCAAAGTGTCAGAAGTGGACCAGGCTCCAGGAAACCAAAAAGACCTGTGGGACCTTGATGGAGCCCAGGAAGCAGAAGGGGAATGAAAGCTTTCATCCGTGAGCTCAGCAGGGCCAAAAACCACAAGGAACCCCTCATCTGAACAGAAATGTCATGGATATCAGAGGAACACCCACTTCCCAGCAGCTCACCCTTAGGAAGGAGGCAAAAGGAAAGAATCCCAAATCAACTGAGCATTTATTCAAAGTGGAGATTTAAAAGCCTGAAAGTCAATGAATTTATCATAAACTGGCAAGATTTAGTTTTCTACCATTGGTGGAGATGGAGGCTCAAGAAGTGAGAAAAATTCAGTTCTAGACAAATAAGGCTTTATTTTGCATAGTCAGGTCTAACTGTGACTGTAACTGCCAGAGTTAGATTTATTGAGCAGTTATTGTCTGCCAGGAGTCATTCTTTACATGTATTCTATAATTTAATATTCTTAATAATCCCCTGAATCTTTGTTATCATTAGCCCATTTTACAGGTAGAAAAATCAAGGCTAAGAAAATAGCCCAGAATATTACAGCTGGCAAATGGTGGATTCTACAATCAAATAGTATTCACTAGCACTTTCTCCATGAATTCTTTGCAATGAGTGCATGACATGAATGATAGTATTTATAGAATCATTTTATGAATCCTTCTGTGATCATACTATTAATATGGATCACTTTTATGGACTCTCTGGTTTCACAATAGCAATAGCAACTGCTAACATATATTGAAAGCATGCTGTGTGCCAAGCAGTTCTAAGAGGTCCTCATGACTCACCTCAAACTTGACTTCCCATACACAAGAAAAGTGAGGACCTGACTTGCCTAAGGGCAAAAGCAAGAGGCAGGGCCTACATCTGAACTCCGGCACTACGAATCCAGTCTTCATGCTGTTAACCACGAGGCTATATAATCTCCCTACCCTGAGCCACCCACAGGACTTGGAAGTCAAGAAATGCTGCCTGGCTGCTGGAGGCCAGGAACAGAGATTCTGACCAGGAGCATGGAGGAATGTTTACGGAAGAATACTGTCACTCATGACGAGTATACTCATTAAGATTTACCTGTCCCTGAAGTGATCTAACATTTCTTAACCCTATTTCTTTTTAAGACATACCATCAATTCAGTAACAGCTAGTGAGAAAAGAACACATTTACTATAATTCAGTTCTAATTTCAGGAACATTAAATGTCTTAGAATATTAGATATTTATATTTTCAGCCTATACCACTTGCTAAAGAAATTCAAGTTCATTTATTCAATACTTTTTTAAGAGCCAAGACTGTTTCACATACTAGGGAATTAGAGATAGAGGACATGGGCCCCTGGCATCAGTGGGCTCACAGTCTAATCTAGGGATACCTTAAGCAAGTAAGTTACAATAAGCACTTTAATAGAAAAAAAGCATGTGGTATTAAGTGAGCATACAGAAGGAACAGCTAGCTGGAAGGAGAGGGGCTGTGAAAGAGAACTTTATGGAGGAAATCATGATGCTAGAGTTCACTTCGCAAGGATCTCAGAGGAAGCAGTGGGCTAAAGATATGGGAGAGACCAGGGCATATTTAAGGGGCTGTAAACAAACACAACAGAAATGCCTTTCACTGACCTCCAACTGAACAAACTCCAGAATTAATACTCTTCATTCCTGAAAGACACGCTCACTGGCATCCATGCCAAGCCGACTGCTCTCGGCCTAGAGGTTTCTCTGCAGTATGTGGGGGACTTCTGCTTCCCCAGTTGAGGGACATGTTTGCCAAGAGTCACTTATGCTGGTTCCCAACATGCTTAATACCAGTCGTGCTTGGTATTATAATTATGCATTTTAATTATGTTATAGAAACCAATGAAACATGAGTGTGAACCAAAGAGTTATTGTTTCAATGAAAACTAGGTTGAGTACTTTAGACTCAAAAAGACTAGCTGCCATAAAATTACTGTCAAATTAGGAGATAGCCATACAAGACTGGAAAATACATCATAACAACCTAGAAGAATTCACCCTTGTGTTCACTCTGCTTGAAAGATTCCCAAACTGGAACTCATAAGTGACATCTTATGCATGTGGTTACACAAGAAAAACGATTGGGGACTCCAATGGGTGGAACCGCATTCAAGGAAAGGGTCTTGTCCCTACATCAAAAGATTGGTGAGCAACGTCCCGCTACATATTATAACTTAAAACATTTCAAGACATGTATCAGGTTTTATGTTGTACTGTTTTAACCATTCTAATTTAAAAAATCATGTCTCAGATCAGGGGGCTTCTAGCATAATTTAACAGTACTGAAGCTCAGTCTGTAGGTGAGCAAGTATCTCCAAATAAGGATGAAGAGGTCAGAACTGCTCAAATCCCCAAAGTTCTGCATACATGCTAAGATGTGCGGGTTCATTCAAAGACCATGGAGGAGCCCTTGAAGTGATAAGATTCCTATGTGAAAAAGATCATGTCAGAAACATGCAGAATGCTGTGGAGAAAGTCAAGACTAGATGCTACTAAAGTAAACTAGTGAAAAAATGATGAGACTTTAACTAAAGCTGGGATGATGAAAGAAACAATTTATAGCGGAAGTGCCTAATGTAAATAGCACCTGGTGAGCTGGTAAGACAATGGGAGCCCTCACTGTACTCTTCTAGAGGACAATCTGGCAGGATGTTTCAAAAATCCTTAAAACTATAGGTACCTTTCACCCAGCTATTCCATTTTTAGGCACTGTCTGTAATAAAGTAACTAGAAAATTTCACATAAATCTTTTACATACAAGGCTCTTATTGATCCATAATATAATGCATATATTACATATGATACATAATATATTATGTATTAATATAAGAGCAAAAACTAGGAGATAACCTTAAATGTCCAAGAATAGGGCACAGAGAAATTATGGTTTATCTAAATAAGGGGTATTTCACATTTGTATGTTACAATGAGGAAATGTTCTTAATTTAGGTAATAAAAAATATGATTTCAATTTTGAAAATCAAAAATTATACACACAACTGGGTACAGCTATATGGATATAAACATGCAAATCAAAGCTTGAAAAGCTATTCACAGTCATTATGGTTATGATTATGATTAACAACAATTATCTCTACGATGTAGGGTTTTTTCCTTCACTGTGCTCAATAATATTTTCTACAATTAACATTACTTCTATCAGAAAAGAATTAGAAAAAAATTGCTTCCAGGTTTCAGATTTGATGAAATTGATAGAATCAAAGTCCCAATGCTTATTTCAAGTTGTGAAGAGTACTCTTTTGGAGGTACTCAAAACCCCTTAACCTCTTCACCATCTTTCGGATTTAGACCATGTATCCTATTGCCAATATGTACCCAGGCTATACAATTCTCATTTTTGTAATACATTCTCACAAAGCAGCCCCTCCCTTTCCTTGATTTACTGGGCCTTTCTAAGATTGAATCGAACTGAAACTAGAAGGCTGAGGAATGTTTGCCATTGCACTGCTATTTCCTTACAAAGTGATGGAGGAGTGTATTGCAGCATGTGTGTACACAGTAATGGGTATGACAACACACATCTCTCTTTACTAACAGATCTAGTCTTGAAAAGTAACTGTAAACCACATTTCTATGTTTGTCTGGATATTATTAAACCAATCCAAACTACAAATGAATTCTACATTGAAGTCTCACGTTCAGATAGAGCAATAGTAGTAGTCAATGTAATAGATACTAATATCATAATAGGTAATTTTAAAACAACCCTCTCAGTGACACTTATATGCATATGTAATTACCAGCTAGAAAAGCAAAGTGACAAAAACCGGAGATGACAGGACATTTCCATTTTATCATGAGGAAGAACATAATAAATTTATAAGGCAGTTTATAATTTACAAAGTGGCTTTGCATATGTTATTAGCTCATTTAGCTCTTACAATGAAGACATTATGCCATTTTTCAGGTAAAAATAAAAAAACTCTAACGTCTACAGTATTTTCTAATTTTATCCTTTCAAATACTACCAGTATTATTTTTCCAGTTCTTTTAAAAATGACAGGTTATGAGAGGTAGGTGGTCATGAACATGCAGAGAGTCTGCAACTGAAAAATCAACTCACAGGCTTGGTAAAAGTTCTCAGGTTAGGTTATTGTCAACAATAACCTTTGTGCCTGTACTTACAGCATAGAACCACAACAAATACATTCTGGAATCACCACAGGAAGAACATTAAAATATTAGAAAATGGTTGTGTTTTCACCACCAGAAGTCTAAACCATGAAAAATTTAATTCTTTCCTTTTGTCTACTCCTTAAATCTTAAGTATACTTGGAATGCATTAACCACCAAGAAACATTAAGGTTTTTCTTTGAATAAAAGATGTCTAAATTGGTTCTTTAAATACCAAACACCACAGATGCAGAGCTATTAACCTCAAGAGACTGCTTTTATAAACACACTGCATTCTGGAGACAGATCAAAGACTATTCCCTATACCCACAATGACCCTCCACATAATTTCAGTAATATTATTAGGAATGACCAATTCAACCAAGTTTTAGCATCCCCCTCCGCCATGCAAGTGGGCTGACAGAGGGAAAAAAGGGAGGAGATACTTTTGGTACAAACATAGACAACTGGCTCTCTTCCACCAAGACACCTAGACACTTCCTCCTGGGCCCAATTGTTAAAGGTAAGTTAGGTTTTGCCCTAGTTTCTTGGCTGCCATATTTGCAAACCTCCATTCTCTCATCACAAGTCATTTATTCAGTGTCAGTTTACTCATGATACTCTGCTGGGCATGACAACAAATTATTCAGATATACTTGTTCTTCTAAAATATGAGAAACAGAATTCACAGAAAACTATATAGTGATTGAAATAAAAGAGCAAACACACACAAAACAAGGCTTTCAGAATTTGCATTGTTCTTTACCATCTGTCATCTTATAGGAAAGGCACAGTGGTAGGTGATATAGAGCCATCAGAATTGTGTTTGGGTGAGGTGAGGCTTTCCAGCATATAATCCAAAGAGATAAGAAAGCCTGTATGGTTCATTAGTAGAGACATCCTAAGAGTCCCCCCTCGACTCCATACTCAAGAGTGAATATAAGTGAGCCTTTGAACACTGCCTCACTGTGCTCCAGGAAGATTCTATGAAGATGTTAAGACAACATGATCTTCATTATTTGGGAGAACCTCAGTCTTTCTTCTTGAGTGTAGCCTAGATTCACGGCCAAGAGAGCAAAAGTTAAAACACGGCAGTTAAGTGGAAAGAATATTTGCAAGGCAACAAAGGGATGGTAGCTGTTAGATTTGCCACAATTAAGTATTCCATGGAGAATTTTTGTTTTGTATAGCAAATTAAAAGTTAATACATGTAACTCAGACCAGCTTTCTACACAGGCTGAGAGGTTGTCACCTTATGGTGGATGGAACTTCCTGTCCCTGACTACACGCATCCACACGTCCTATAACCCTCTTGTAGTCCATTATCTGACAGGTAAACCATGAAAGAGCTATGTTTTTGGATGTGCTATTAAGATACAAATTTCTTTTTGAGCAACATACCAGATTATCAGCCATTAATAACCTCTTCATTAATTAATCATAAATTAAGCTAGTTATCTAAAAAGGGCCTAAGGGAATAATGAGAAAAGCAGCATTTATTTATTGAGGGTCTACTACTTAACGGCATAGTACAAAGTGGGAATACAATGAATTCACTAACTCCTTCTCTCGTTCATTTGTTCACTCATTCAAGAGATATACCAGACGTTGGGATACAAATTATGCCCTCAGAGGGACTACAGTCAGTGGAAATAATATTTGTATCTACAAAAAAGTAACGAATACCCTGCGTCTGAAAAACAGGACAAGTGCTATGGAAGTTAGTAAGTAGAAGAAATTAAGGCTGGATGAGGACGTGGCTCATGGACAAGGCATTAACCTGGGTGTTGACAGATGGTTAGAATCTGAATGTGACAAGTGGGAGAGCTGGCTGAGGAACTGTCACACAGCTGCTAACCTACTGCTGGAAGGGGTCAGGTCAGCAGGAGCAATAGGAGTCTACTGGGCGCCAGATGCTGGTGGGTGGGGGTGGAAGGAAGGAGAATAAATGATGAGGTGTGCAGAAAGGGAGAAGGGAATTCCACAAGCAAGTGGTATGTCTTGCTTTACCAGTGTGCCCAAGGCCAGGCCTGGATTTATTCACTTTCAGGCCTTACTCTTCTGATGTCTTATACAATAGCCAGTGTATGAACTACGACTCAAGCTTCTGAGACCTTGTTAACTACCCATGTGCCTGCTTCACACATCAACACACCTAACTGTTGTCACTGAGGTTGTAAATGCAAATGACAGGTCCTGGGTAGCCAAGGGTTGACTTCTCTGCAGGAGAAAATGAAACCAGCAGAAAGAAAGTCATAGCCATCCACCAAGACATCACTTGAGTTTCCAGTGAACTAAAAGCATTCTACTTATATCCAGATTTCCAATTCAGAAAGACATGCTGTCTTAACAGTAACATGAAATGTCAGAAACAGCATAAAAATGTTTTCAAGCAACATTAAACGTTGGGCTTTCTGTCCATCCCTTACCCATCAGAATTAAGTTTCTTCCATCAAATCATGTTCATTTCCCATAATTCCACACCACTCAGGGCAGTTTTGAGTAAACAGCTGTCTACCAATCACAAAATTAGAGAATGTTAACAGGTTAGACATTGTCTTAGACATTATCTGATATTATGCCTTTATTTTCATTTAAGATAGAATTAGCTCAGAGAAATACAGTGACTTGGCCAAGATCACACACATTATAAAGATGGAGAACCAGTCCTAGAAGCAGATCTTCTTCCGGACTTTGTTTGCTCACCTTGGGCCTGAGGGACAAGCCAGGTGTGAGGAGGCTCCTACTCCCCCCTACCAAGGGTGCAGTGTGCCCACGGGTCCAACTTTAATCAGGGACAGTTCAGTTCCCTGCTTCACGTGAGACATATTGACTATAACCTATGATCATACCTTGTAAAACCTTGCCTTTTTTTAAAAAAAAAAAAAAGGGTTAAAAATCAAGTAACAATAATGGCCATTGCATCACAGTTGTAGTTACAGAGGAATAAAAAATTCTAAAATCCTAAAAGGTTTTATAATATTTTAACACATTTTAAATTTCCCAACTAAAAATTATAAATTTCAAATTTGACCAAAAGAAAATTTTTAAATATCACTTGGGTGAAAGAAGTGAGGGGAAAATATCAGCTGCAGTCATTAGACTCTGTAGTTTGGG
The DNA here is from genome assembly GCA_963574885.1 of Lepilemur ruficaudatus. Taxonomy (NCBI): domain Eukaryota; kingdom Metazoa; phylum Chordata; class Mammalia; order Primates; family Lepilemuridae; genus Lepilemur; species Lepilemur ruficaudatus. The sequence goes on along the minus strand of CAUYRT010051588.1, from coordinate 16,544 downwards.
AAATACTGGAGATGTTTCAGATTGCTCTGGGTATGCCAACTAATCAATGTGGAAGAATATTCTAGAAATCTGCCTTTTCATAGCTGCTTCCTTGTCAGTCTGGATCTGAAATGAAGTTGACTTATATGTATTGCTTATAAATACAAGTTTCAAATGATGGATTGTTTCCCCTTGGCTACCTCCCTCACCATTTCAACAGATTATCAGAGGAGAGTGCCTCAGTTTGGTTAGAAGAAAAAAAAGCTATAGTCTTCCCAAGACATGCCTTGCAATTCTTCCAAGTATTACTGAATTCACCATACATTAGAATTTTATTAGACAGGGACAGATCACTGAAGGTTAGAAAGAACAAGTACTAAATAATGCATATTCTCAGAGAGGCTCAATACAGTCATGATACATTCATGGTCTTTTGCTACCATGATGGTTTTTAGAAGCTTCTCAAATCAGAATTATCAGTTCATTTTCTGCCCCAAGTCAAAGCCCAATCAAACTAGGCTGGGAGAGGCAATACTTTACATTTCTCTACTGTCTTTTCCAGCCTAGTTTTGTTAGGCTTTGCCCAAGGGCATAAAAATGAACTTGGTGACCAATCAGTCTTCCTCAGGCCAAAGAATTAGAATAGGGAGTTGGTGGATAAGTAGAGAGTAGTATTTAACAAAAAATGCAAAGTTTTAAAGTATGACACTAATGAATTCATAAATTCATGTTAAGAAAAACCTATTCTACCCATCAGATAGCTTTCTTAATGGCTTGCTAAACCATATTATGCACCACAATCAATAAATGTCAAGGGAAGAATTAATAAGGAACAGAAAGTTATGACAGATGTGTATTAAGTAGACATAAAAGTCACTGATGTAATCAACAAATCCATAAGAATGGCTGTCCCTGTGCTTGGTTTGCGGTTAAAGTATGATTGCTCCAATATTCATGCTCATTGGGGGAGCCTACTTGTGAAGAGGATCACTTTTTGGAGTGCAGAGTAAGTCAGAATAATAAATACAAGTAACAAATATATGGAAAAGTTCAATTTCTCAGGTAATCAAAGAAATAAAAATTAAAGGTATGTTTTATCTATAAATTTAGAAAGTAATTTTTAACAATAACAGTGTTGGTAGAAAACATCGATACAGACACTTTCACATACATCTAGAGGAATTATAAACTGCAACTAGCTTTTTGGAAGGATGCTAACAATGCGCAATGTATACATTTAACCCAATAATTTTACTTACAGTAATTTCACCCTAAAAATTCAAAAACACTAGTCTAATGTGCAAAGGTGATTGTCACCCTTGTTTTATAAAAGTAAAAATCATCAGATAGTCATTTAACAAAAGGGGGCCATAAATAAATTCTGGGGCCACCATATAACAGAATACTATTCAGTCACTAAGAATTCTTGTTCTCAAAGAATACTTAGCGATATGGCAAATTATAAAATGTGTGAAAACAGATGTAGTACAAGTGCTTAAGGAAAAAATGAATCATTACCTGAGAGGGAGATCATTGTTTAAAAATAGATATGATATATATCCATATATACAGTGTAATACCAGTTTTATAAAATAAAAATTACATCCCTATATGCATAAAAATTATATTGGAAAGAAAAACTCTAAACTTTTAACCAGCAGATTTCTCTGGATGCTGACTGCATGAGAGATTGCCTCATTCTTACAGTGCAACTCGGGAATTTCTTACAGACCAATACGAGAATGGTACATTGAATTCTCAAGATTTGGCAATATATGAATATGCCATTTCTTTATAGTGGTAGGAAATTACTTATGGATGCTTATGGAAGGCTTTATCCCAAAGGCATCCTGTCCACAGCAGAGATGGCAAGAAATCCTAATGATACATGGACCTCAAGCCCCATATACTGGACCACAACAAAACAGCAGCTATGTAATAGTTCCCTTTAAAATTAAATACGGGGAGAAAGACTCTCCTGAAGAATTGTTATATTTATCAAGCAATAATGACATCACTTCCCTGAAATGCAAGAGAGTTCAGAAATGCTCCCTGACAGCCTTTTGCCAGGCACCAGATATTTTATATGAAGGACTTCAGGGAGCTTTTCGTTTTGATTTGCATTGTTTTGTTTAACGAGAAAGACTACAGATTGCACAGTGAGAATCCATATATACATATATATGTACGTATTTTTAATGATCTCTCTTCTCTTCATTTTGTACTTAGGCATATGCCACAAGTTCTCCAAGGTTTCAGTAACATACGTCTGTCTAAGATCCATTGGCCACAACCTTTCATCCCTACAGTGTTCTTCATCTTACTGGTCTCATTTGAATCTGCTACTTATGCTCAACCCACACAACTGACAAAGAGCTTGTCTCTAAATTCCATTAGCTGAGCCTTTCATTTTTGAGTAGTTTGATTCAGAAATTCAGTAATATTGAACACAAGCTAAACTGACATTTAATTGAACTTGGAACTTTTACCAAATGCTGGTATACAGCCAGCCAACAAATCCATTTGCAGTCTATTTAAGATAGTCAGACCTACCTTCAACAGGTCAGTTTATGAATGAACAAGATTTTCAACCAGACCATTAGCATTTTTCCTAAGAGTCAGGAAATAGACAGCTTGTACCTCTGAACCACATGGTCTGGTACATATATGGGATTAAGGAAGGTGGATATTCATTGAGCCAGCTCTCTCCTACTCCTGAACATTTTTCTTCACCTTCCTTGTCAAATTCACTGCCTGTTCAGTCACTAGGCATATGAAGTGACAATTTGTACTGGTGTCACCAGCCTCACCTGACCACAGAGCACCACAAGAGCCCATGAGGCATTCAGATTAAAATGGACCAAAAAACATCAAAAATGAATTAATTTGCAACAAAAATATAACATTAAAAAATTATAACATTAAAAAATTCACATTTTTTAAAGAAAAAATTTATTTTAATTAAAAAACCCCACATTTAGTGATATGTTAAAATTATAGAAAAGCTATAGAACTGGCAGGTTGACTAGACAACTGACATCATTGCGACGGTGATCATCCCATGCATCACCATGCAGTGACCAGGTCCCCATGCACTGGATGACTGTTCATGTCATTTGTGGCCGCAGCACAGCCAACCCCAATGACAGAGTAAGCTTTCTCATTGGTCCCACACTACAATGCCAAGGGCTGTCATAATGCCACAGCTCTTGGAGTCATCTAGCAAGCAGCTATTCAAATGTCTATTATCAATCAGAAATGTCCTTAAAGAATTATTAATGCCAATATTTATTCCAAGTCAAACATTCAAATACAGTATGAATATACTGTTTGGCAACATGAATCATTCAAAATCCTTCTTTGTGTGATGAACTGCTAGCACAGATCTATAAAAATGAAAGTGAATTAGTTTAGGAGGGGAACACAGTGGCCTAAGTTTGGCAACGCAAAAGGGGCAGCCCCAGCAGCAATCTTCCCCACAACTACCCTTTTCAAGGTTATCTTATATCACCTTCACTTAGAGCACTGTTTCTCATCCCCAAACCTCTTAGGCTGGCATTTATCATCACTTATGATCTATAACTAACCAATCAACCCTTCTCAATTTATCCACCATTACTTCTTTGTCTCATCCTCTTTCCACTCCATCCTAACTCTCCTATTTAGTTCTCTCAAACACGCCCTGTGCATTAGCTTTGCTCAGGCCTTGGTCTTCTCCTCCAAAGCCCACTTCTCTGCCCTTATGACTCCTCCTATTTGTGAGGGCCCAACTTATGACCTTCATATTCCCCTACATCTGCAAGGCCTTTCCTGCCTTCCTATCAATCTCACACCCACACTGCCCGTCCCAGTTCACTTCTGGGGCTCCCTGGCACTACTGGTTAGCTGCTCTGGGCCTTGTCTAACAGGAACGGTTCTAGAAGATTCATCCCACAGGGTTATCACATTTCAATGGGACAGAACAAGAGAGATAAATGGGTGTGGGATGATAAGGTATAAAGGATCTCCCAGAAGCAGTGTTCAGAACTCACCAAGGCTTCCTTATCCAGTCCCAGAGACCTTGAGAGTGGGAAGGAGTTCAAGAAGATGCCCTGCCAAGTCATAGTGGCAGGGCCCAAGGGAAGAGTCCAGAGGAGAGGAAGTTGGGCTGAGATACTTTCACCTCTGTCAGGACCGTGGCCAATGGCTGGTGACCACTTCCACCAGAAGCCAAGGTCCTAAAATTGCGTGTTCCTCCTCAGGGATTCCCGAATTTCCTTTTCAAGTGGGAGTTTAAGGTTTCCGGGACAAGTACAGGATTTCTAAGCATCTGCATTTTTCCTAGTCATTTTTTGATTTAAAAACTACAAAGAAAGCCAGTCCTTCTGTAGCCATAGAAGGGGGAGATGGAATTATGTGGTTAATCCTAGCAATGCCCAAACCACATTGCAGTGGACAAAGTGTTCTACCTTCTGCTACGAAGGTCTTTTGCTGAGTTTGGGCCAATGTTAATTTAGCCAAATGAAATGTCATCTCCCATTCCTATGTCTGGTCCCTGGCAGTACAGAAGCTACAGAATCAGCAGCAAAAGCAGGACTGCGTCCTATTCACCACAAAGCGTACAACTTCTAACGGAGGAAGATGGGCTTGTTTCACATGGATAGTGTCTAAAAGAATACTCATCTTATAATAGTTCATTAAGCTCAATTATTTTTTAATTTCAGGATATTATGGGGATATAAACATTTTGGTTACATGTTATGACTTTGCCTCACCCAAGCCAGGATTGGAGGCGTGCCTTTCCCCCATACAATGCTCACAGTGTCCATTAGTTGCGAGTTTACCTACCCCCATCAATCCAACCCCCAATGAATATGGACTACCGTGTAAACACCTTAGTGTTGATCAGTTAGTGCCAATTTGATGGCCAGTACACGTGGTGCTTATTCTTCCATTCTTGTGATACCTCACTTTGGAGGATGGGCTCAAGCTCTATCCTGGAAAATATAAGAGGTGCTAGATCACCATTGTTTTTTATAATTGAATAGTATTCCATTGTATACATATACCATATTTTACTAATCCACTCATGGATTGATGGGCACTGGGTTGTTTCCACATCTTTGCAATTGTGAATTGTGCTGCCATAAACATTTGAGTGCAGATGTCTTTATTATAGAATATCTTTTGTATTTATCTCACATTTGACAAAAGTTTATAAAAATGAGAAGCAGACACATATCCTGCAGGTGTAAGCAAATACAAGGAAGAAGGAATTCAATAAGTATTGAACCCTCACTATGCCTCAAATCACTTATAGTGTATAGAATTGTTCATTTAGTGCTCATATCAAACTTACAAGGTTTGCTTCACTTTACAGATGGCAAGAACAAAAAAACAAACCTCAAATGCTCCAGAGATTAAGAACTAAGATGTGACTCCAGACACATCTGGCGCTTAACTGAATAAGTAGCTTTTCCCTCTAGCCAACACTGGACAGGTCGAGGGGGTACCCCCCCCCCCGGGTAACAAAGGACAGCTAACATCTGGGATGCCATCCCTTTCACCGCTCCATGGACAAGGTCAGGATCTGAGAATGCATCACATTTCTTTTCACATGCTATCTCCTTAGTAAGCAATATTGGCGGTTTCTTCCTTGCTCCCTTTTTTTAATGTGACTCAGCAGTCAAAGGGAGAAATTAGTGGGAGAGCTGAACAAGAGAAAAGATGAAATTAGTAAAAAATAGAAACGCTTGATTTAGAAAACTTATAAGTTTCATTTCCAAAATAAGGATCTACTCTACAAATACTGCTCTTGAAGGCTGAAATGCTTTTTAAAAATCACAAATGGTACATTGATCTAACTAATGGGTTTCAAGTTTTTTCAAGGGGTCCCAAAATCCATATGATATAAACTACTTATACTCGTTCACAAAAGAAAATAAAATTTTTTAAAAAGTCAAGCAAGAAGATACAACATGACATTTTATCAGGATGTCATTATCACAGAATGCAAGAAAGGATTCAAAGACTAACAGGGTTCTGCCAAAAGAACACAGAAATCTGATGAAGAGGGTTCCAGTGGCCAAATTTAGTCCAAATAATAATTGATTGTAATATACTGAATAGATAAAATCCCATGAGTATACAAGCAATATGCATTAAAAAATAAAAAAAGGAAAGAAAATCTTTATAATGCAATTATTATAATATATTCGCATCTTTTGCTATAGCTTGGGAATCAGTGATCTGTTTCAGTGTTCCTTTCTTATTGAATTTTTGCTTTGTTATAACCTTTTTCCATTACAAAAGTAAAATAAGAAAGTGAATAAGCACCACAGTGGGTAAGGCCTTTGGTGGCAGAGAAAGAAATTATCCTTTAGACACCCATCATTTTTCTGAGGCTGTAAGGTGGAGGAAATAGAAAAAAGATGAAAACATTCATATTTGGAATTTCAGATACAGAGGCAAGAGACTCTTCCCCTAACTTTATATTGTCCTTGCACCATGATTTGAACAGGCTATGTTCTAAATGTTTACAAAGTTCAATAATTTGTAGAGTTAAGAGAAATAAAAAATATTCCTGAAAGGAAGAAACAGTAAAAGAAGAGTCAATCCTAACAAAAGCCAAAAGGTAGAGAACTAAAGTCGTGAGGCCTCACCAGGTGCTTTCTGCAGTGAAGACCACTGCATGGTGTAACAAACACACCAGGATCAAGTTGGGGTTCCTGGAAACGAGTCTCAAATCTGCCACCTGCTAGCTGGGTCCTGGAGAAGCCCTTGCACTATGGCTTTCTTAATAAAGGAGTTGGTCTTGATGACCTTCACTCCCACTCTTTGATTCCAAGAATATTTGAACTTCTCACTATTGTCTTATGCTGTGTGCCCATGGGAATTAAATTCCCTGTGCCCCAAGTTCTTTATCTGTAAATGGAGATGTTAATGGTTCCTGCACCTGGAACACTGCCTGGCCCACAGTAAACATGCCAAAAATGTTGTCATAACAATGAAAAATTATTATTATTACCATCACCTGTCCAAAAGCTTGGCCGAAAGCTAATAATCCTTCAAGGACCATCTCTGGTGACTTCATTATTCCAACAGGAATCACCTCTATCTGCCTCCTTTGTTTTCCTATGATGCTGTCTTTTGATAGTACCTGAATATCTATACCATTTCAGAATTGGTATAGAATAGGTATGTGCATATCACCCCACTCCAAACCACAGCGTGAGGCCATTTCTTCTCTAGAGTGGGAGAGAGAAAGAAAGAATGGCTGGAATAGGTCTAACACTGATTTTTTTCAGTGAGTAAGAGAAGCCTATCCAAAGGGAAAAATCAAGCCTTGAAAGAAAACTTAATTGACAGGAGAGCCTAGCACTCGTAACTCAGATAGGCAAGTCTGGTTGTGAGATTTATAGAATGTGGGTAAAGGTTGAAGCTGGGTATATGTGGCTGTGTTACTGTTTTCTCTATGATCTTATCTAGTTGAATATTTCCTAATTACTTTAAAAAAATGATCGAAAATAAAAATCTTATCTTCTATAATACTGGGGGGGGTATGCGTTGTGCAGATGACCAAAAGTTCCCTAGTTGACAAGAAACCTCTTAGATGCCTTTTCTCTGCTCCCTATAACCATGTCAATAGGTTCATCCTCAATATCTTAAATTTATATGACAGGTCTCAAGCTATGAATACAGAGGGGGCATGAAGTTTTCATAATAGATTACTAAATGCCTCCTTTTTACGTTGGGTACAGACTAGTCCCTATGCAAGGAGGGAAAGCAAAGCAACAGAATCAAGGTAAAAAAAAAAATCAACTTCATCTCCCAATCACCCGACTGTCCTGTCCCTTTGAAAGTCCCTTAGCAAACTGCAAATTGTGCTTTAAAAAATTACATATTCCTTTATTTTAAAAACCCAGAAATATCATTGTCTTTGGAATGCCCTCAGGGTTAGAACCGTCTAAAAATAAAACATTACTTCAGGGACATGAAATGAATTGCTCAATGAATGTGACACAAAATGAATTAAACAAAACAAAGAACTGTATGAGATACACTTCTTTCAAAGATGTTCCCCCTTTTTAGTCCACAGTCCTCATGATTTGGTAGGTCTGGGGACAGTATTAAGCCAGGAATAAGTAAACTCTGAAGGTTGGACATAAGCAAAAACATCCAAAAAGGAACAAAGTAACTTATCCCGGGTCCTGTTCCAGCTTAATAGTCCATGTGTCACATATGAGCAACTTTCTCATCCGTCTCCATTCAACAGATTTACTGAACTCTCAGGATGTGCAAGGTGCTGGGGGTGGGGGATTGAGGAGTGAGGGACAGCCTCCAGTGCCCTCACAATATGCAGTAACAGAAGCGTGCGCAGGATGCAGAGGGATCACACAGGATGCAGCCAAGCCAGGCTGAGGGGTGGGGCAGGACAGGAGAGGTCTTCTCAAGGAATGCCTCAAGGCAAAAGAGCCTGGCAGTGGAAAGCACAGGCTTAGGGACAGACTGCCTGGGTTCAAATCCCAGCACCATGGCTTCATGACCATGAGAGGGTTATTTAACCTCTGTCTCACTTTTCATACTGTAAATTTGGTTTTTAGAAAAGTTACTGTTTTAAGTGAGTATTTTGCAGAAAAAGCTTAGAATAGTACTCGGGAAACAAGTGATCATATGTTGTCTAAACTGGGACACTCTGAATGTGAACGAGGACAATACTAATAATTACACTGAGACAAAAGGAGTCAATCAGAAGCGTCCAAGGCAAATTGGGACATGAGGTCACCCTATATATGTGCTCATGGTTGTTATTACTGAAGGATGTTGGCCAAGCCAAGCAGCAGAGAAAGGATGTTACGGCAGAAAGAACAACACATGCAACAACAGAGAGACAAGGGACTGTGCGATGAGTTCAAGGAATTCAGGTTCCTTTGCCGCCCACTCCCATAGAATGAGCTTCCTTTCCTGCAGAGCACTCAGTGCAGGTTGTATGACAGTGTGTACTATCATTGTGAATACATGACTAGCACTGATTTCCCCTAATAGACTATAAGCTCCAGAGAAGCCTGGTCTTGCTCAGCAAGCTTAGTTACCGGCAAAACATGGGCACTCAGATAACTGTTGAACGGTTGAAGGAACTTAGCATGCCAGAGACGAGAACACAAAGCAGATTGCAGAGGTCATGAGGTATGCTCTCAGGTGTGTTTTCAAGAGAGCCTGTCAGGAAGAGTAGAGTTAGCTGACAGCTCCTAGCTGTTGGGTGTCTAGGATCCGTCTCAGCTTTCAAGCTAGGGGTGTGCTCTCCTCAGGTAGCTCTAGCCAATAACTGAGCAAGGCTCACCACTCCTTTCCAGTGCAGACTCCTCTTATAGATGATCTTTGTGCCAACATTCCCTATTGGAGTGGACAAGACTTACTCAGAGCAGCACTGCAGTCCAAGGCTCTTCCTACTCCATTTTCCTTCACTCCTTCCTTTTTCACAGGCTGGCATCACAATCTAAAGTTTCCCTGCCTACTCTTTCTCCCTCTCCCCATTATCTTTCACAGACTTATCTCCCAATGAATCTCTAGCACTTCTAATGCCATGTTGGTGTCTGCTTCCTGGAAGAACCAACCAATGTGAAGGCAGAGAGATACAACACTGAAGCAGTAAACAAGAATCATTCTCAAGTATTGTGCAAAGAAATTTTAATTTTATTCTGGTCTGCTGGGAAATGACGACAGATATATATTCCATAAAGAACAGTCTAGAGAATGGCACAATCATTGCTGTGGACTGAATTGTGTTCCTCCCCCACCCCCAAATTCATAGGTTGAAGCCATAATGTGGTGGCATTTGGAGATGGGGCCTTTGGGAGGTAATTTGGTTTAGATGAGGTTATGAGGGTGAGGACCTAATGACGAAATGGGTGCCTTTGTAAGAAAGACACCAGAGAGCTTGTTCTTTCTCTCCCTTTCTACCACGTGAGAACACATCGAGAAGGTGGCCATCTGAAAGCCAGGAAGAGAAGCCTCACCAGAACTTGCCCATGCTGGTGCCCTGATCTCAGAATTCCCATGTCCAGAACTGGAAGAAATTTGTTTTCAAGCCAGCCAGTCTTGGTATTTCGCAATTTCCCAAGCTGACTAATACAATCACCTTCCAGTGAAGCATCCAGATGAGAAATGATGAAGGTATGGATAAAGGCATGAGAAGGACCAAGCTTAACCACTGATGCATGCCACATGGCAGCTGTGTGTGGAACTGTGCAAGGAAACTAATTATCCCAGTTATATACTTGAGAAATTGGTATATGGAGAGGTAGAGTAACTCACCCAAGATCACCCATCTGGTTAGTGTAAAGTCCATGTTCCTCTCATCAGACCACTCTGCACCCAGAGGAAAAGCTTTAAGGAGCTTACAGAAAAAGGAAGAGCATGAGCTCCATTTCACATGATGAGACCCCACTTAGTGTCTACGTGGAGACTAAACTTTCACTCACATAGGCATTAGGTCCTAGTATTTTGACAAAAACAGACAATATCCAAATATTCCATGCAAGGATGATAGTACGTCACGATGGCAATACTGAACTGTACTGACTTTCCTCTATGTAGACACTTTTCAGTCAGCACACAGCACTGAGTGCCTACTCACTTTGGCTTCAAAAGGTAAAAAACAATATGTGAATTGAATGGAGGAAATGGACACACAGGTGAGTAACCAAATACATGGTCATAAGAAATAAAAACAAAGAGCTATAGAAAGATATACAAGACTAAAGAGCACGGGGAAGGATTAGAAGGGAGAAATTATTTGAATTGGGCCTTGAAGGAGCAAGGATCAGACAAAGCTTCCCGTCTCTGAAGTTACTGCCAAGTACCAAAGGTACCCACACATGCCCCTACCTGGAGAAAATATGGGAAAGATGCAAACGAGTAGCTTAGTTTCAGCGTCACACTTCACACAAATTAGTTCTTTAGAAACCCCTGGAAATTAACCATAAATCAAAGAGTTCAAAAATCACCATCACATAGTCTCAGATTCTTATTCCTATTTGCTCCTTTCTGCGACAATGAACGAGTATGAATGGCCGAGACAGGAGCAGCAGACAGCGGACACCCTGCCACTCTGTTCTGACTGTTGTCACAGCTCTTGAGAATGTAGTTCAACAGTCCCCAACCTGGGCTCTCCTCCAGGCTGCCTTTTTGAAGTGCAGGGAACTTCAGACAGCTCACTTTAACATGAATACTATTTCATCAACCAACTACCTTGGATGAGGGAACAAATGAGTAGGTGTAGAGAATCTATTTCTGATTATATGTGGTCTTGGCCTGCAGCAAGATGACACCCCTGCAAAACTCAGGGCTCACACCCCAAACACTGGGGTGAGGCTTCTAGTTGTACAGAGAAAGCATTCAGAGGCTCCTTTACATCTCTAGTGAGGCCCTGCCTTGGAGAGAAAGTTCACCTAACACCTCTGTCTCAGCAGGTGAGCAAGAAGGCAGCTGTAGACAAGCACCCTTGCCCACTTTCAAGCTTTATGGCTGCCCATCTGTCAGTCATTTCAGAATATTACTTTTCTGGGGCCCTTCTGACATGCAGTTCCTTACCTGATGCTGTAGACTGAATGTTTGTGTCCCCCACAAAATTCATTTGCTGAAACCTAATGCCCAATAATGACGGCATTTGGATGTGGGGCCTTTGGGAGGTTATTAGATCATAAGCCCTCCTGACTAGGACTAGTGCCCTCATAATAGAGGCTCTGGAGAACACCCTTGTTCCCTTCCACCATATGAGGACACAGCAAAAACACAGCCAGCCATCTATGAGCCAGGAAGCAGGCCTTCACCAGACATCGAATCTGCTGCTGCCTTGATTTTAGACTTCCAGCCTCCAGAATTGTGAGAAATAAATTTCTGTTATTTAGAAGCCACCCAGGCCTATGGTATTCTGTTATAGTATCCCAAATGGACTAAGACACCTGCAAAGTAAAGGTAATGGTTAGCATCTCGATCCCCAAAAGAATCAGCGAGAGGATGTGCTTGACTCTGCTTTGGGAAAGTCCATTCTCTGGACAGAATGCCAGATAAATGCAGCATTTCATCTCTCCTGGCCAGAGTTAAAGGCCCCTCTTTACACACAGGGAACAAATCCAGGGGGGAAAGAAATGATTTGGTAAAATGTAGTCACCAAGTATCTCTTCCCCTTTATAAATCACAGCTTGGTCTGTGACATTCTTCTAGAGACTAACTATTATTTTATTTTGCAAGTTTATCTTCTCAATTTAACAGCAATTTTCTAAAAATCAGGAACTATGTCTTCAGCATCTTAATAGCTTTACAGTTTTGAATAGAGAACTACACATAAGATTTCAGTACCTATTTTTTTGATAAATGGTTTAAAAATGATCAGTCCAGTCCCTCTGCAGTTTTTTCTGCAAGATCCAAGTCTGATAAAATCATATACATGTGAGAGAGAAGAGAAACATTTCACATTTGGTAAATGAATAATTTGGTCTTATTTAGTGCAATTATTTTGACTGAATGGATAAATTCCAATCTTAAAACTCCTCCAGTTAAACATATCTCAAATTTTAATTACTTCCTACTAAGCTGTATTTATGTTTCAGTTGATTAACCACTTAAAATTATTGAGTTGCTATCAATAATTAAAATAAAAATATCACTAATAATTCTGTGGCCTGAGAATCAGTCCTGTAAAATTTGTTAATTCTTCTTGGGCCTCCTTGAGCCTTGCTTAATCTAACCCTAGCCACTCAGCTCAGCTTTGCAGAGCATCACTTGATTGCTTCAAGGGTATGAGACATTGCTTTGTTTGGGGGTAACCTGTCTTCAAGCACTTAAGAATTGGGTAAGAAAGCTGGAGTGATCCCTTGGTGATGTAAAATGAGGAGGTATCCCAAAGGATTGAGAAGGAGATGGTATGTGGCCTGTCATCCACAAACAGCAACTCAGGGGTGTATATATGGGTAGCTAAAAACAAAGGCCTGAGATACACACACATGAGCTCTACAAACTCGAACACTCTTAGCCAAGATGTGCAGGTGAGACTGTTTCACACCATTCTACTGCCCACTTCTGCTACATGTGTTTGTTTAGGGAGCTCTTTGTCTTCAAAAGCTGATGTTAGCTTGAATAAAAGCCTTGGTTTAGAAGACACACAAAGATGGCAGCTTCCAGGGTAATTGCTCTGAATGTCCCTAAAGCTGCCCTGGGAGGACACCCTCCTTTCCCTCAGAACAGAGGCAAACTAAGTTAGCCTGGGAGCAAGAGCTCAGGAATCCCACTAGGTTTCTGTTCACTCAATGCACAGAAGACAGGAATTAGAGACCCTCCTTGAGTGAGCCATCTCTCCAGTACCTCTAAGCAGCAGGCAGAGGAAGTAGGCCTGACTGAACAGGCAGTTACCTGGTTGTAGGAATAATGGAGATACAGGGTATTTGGGGCACAACGAGCAAGGTGAAGTGTTTTCATTTCTGTCCTCTCACTTTGAGAACTTTAGAAGCTGCCCTCAGAGAGAAAATGTTACCCAAAACATCCTTTTGGGGACAGAGTTTGCCTTTGTTTTTGCTCAGGATTTCACAAGACCCATCCTTCAACCCAAGGAGGAATTAGGGAGAACAGAGTGCTGACCTTCCCAGGTCAGACAACTTACTGGAATTGGTGTTCCAGGACTGTGCCTTCCTGCTCTATGCTGTGGGTGCACACAGGAAATCTGGATGTTCTGCCTCACCCCTGCCGCCTGGCTCCTCCTCTGGGCAGAGCCCTACCTCACCTGGTTGGCTCCTAGCTAAACACCACTGCAATCACTAAAAGAAAAAAAAATGAGTAGGGGAAACAAAAAGCACAAATGGGCATGTTTTCTCTATGCAAAACTAAAGTCTGAGCCTTAGATTTCAGTTTCTTAATCTTACAATTTATAAAACATCAGCTGCCTCTGCTGCTCTACCTCCAGCTCAGTCCCAAATGGCCAAGCGCCGACTTGCTCACTTCTCTTGCCCTTTGAGTCTTGGTCTGGCCTAGACAAAGAATGATGAACCACACGGCAACCCCCACACACATCCTGGTCTCCTTGCCATGGATCTATCTGCTTCTTGGGCTCTAGCATGACTGTCTCACATAAGGAATGGAGATAGTGCCTCCCTGCTCTGAATGCTGTCATTCCTGGTTCTGTTGTGAGAACTTGGCCCTAGCCTTGAATTCTCTTCATCAGATTCTCCCTGGATCACTGTCTGTGACCCAGGCCTGACTCCAACCAGCCCTGTGGAGGTGGTGCAGCCCACAGAGGCCACCGAGCCCCTCCCCTTTGCAGAGATGAGTAGAGCGGGGCTGCTACCCACCACCAAAGCCCTCCTGAATCTCAACCTGGAAAAATGAGCATGGCTGGATGAGAGAACTGAAAAAATAATCAGCTCTAACATTCTGACTCTATTTGGACTAGAAAAACCCAAGGGAACAACTTAAACTGGAAGCTCACAGTATAAACTTTAGGGCAGAGTAGCTTACTTTTTATACACACTCTGCCTTTGCAGTTTTGCTGTTCCCTTCACCTCCTTTCCCTTGCTGCCTCCTTGTTTACAATCAACTGCTTCTCCCAAACACTCCCACCCCAATCTCCAGCATTACATCACAGAAATAATTAGTAAGCTACTCCAAACTCAAGGCCCAATATCAGCTTCCAGAGGAAGTCCCTCTCCCCATCTGTATCTCAGCTTCCTCCTTACATGCATAATAAGGATGGCAGTGGCATCTTTGATGCCTCAAAGTGTAAAGAGACTCTAAGCTGCGAAACAACAGACACATGTAAGGGCTTATTATTACTATTACTATTATCAGTGTCATTCCCTGCCTTTATGGAAAGTTCCTTATTTTAGCTTTATCAAGGTATAATTGATATATAAAACTGAACACATTTAATGTATATATTTGAAGAGCATTGACATATTAAGATTTTAAAATCTAGACCCTTAAATCCTCTTTCTGCCTTCCTCTTTCTGCAAATCTCATGAGTCTCCCTCTCTCTTTGTGGCACACGTCACCCAGAGTCACATTCCTTTGTGATCATTTCCCCTCCTGCTTCTGGACTGTGGGGATCCTCTGGATATTGCCCAACCCCTCCCCTAGCAATCTGTCTCACGCTTCCTCAATCCTTCAACCTCCTTTACTAGCTGCTCCTTGGACACTGTTTATTAAAGGAACATCATTCGCTCATGGCGTCATGCCTTTGTCCGCACCCTTCAAACCATCTGTTACTTCCTCTGTGACTCATAGCCGGTACAAAGCAGGAGAAATCTCCTTGTTTTTCACAGCAACAAAACATAGGGTGGGCTAAATAATTTCTCACCATTCCCACCATTTTACAAAGGATAAGTGAAAGGCAGGGCAGATTATGGCCAGAAAAGGAACCACCATGGAGATGTGCTAGGTAGGAGGGGTGATGAAAAACAGATACAGTGATGAGGTGGGCTCCTTGAGGATCCTTACAATTCAGTAAGATTGTTTCAACTTGCTGGAAATCACAGTGAAATTGCAAGAGATGCTCAAGTCCCTGGTGATTAAAGAAATGCAAAAAAAAAACAACGAAAACCAAGATGTCACTTTATGCATATTAGCCTAGCAAAAATTAGAAAGTTGGATAATGCCAAGCACAGGTGAGAATTTGGGGAAACAGGAAAGCTTCAAGAATTGCTAGTGGAGAGACAGTCTGGTAGAGCCATTTGGGAGAGCAATCCAATACTACTTGATGAAATTAAGCACGATCCAGCAATTTCATTCCCATGTACGTATTTCAGAGGAATGCTGCTGACAGCAGTATTGTTTGTGGGGAAAGGGAGCTGGAACAAGCCAGGGTGAGCATCACTGGTTGGATAAATGGGTAAAATGCGGTGGATGCTCCATGGAGAAGCAGAACAAAGAAAAGCAGCAGGTTTGATGTACCCATAGCAACATGGATAGATCCAAAAATTGCAAGGCTTAGTGGATAAAGAAAATGAGATAATCTGTTATAATACATGGATACGAAACAATACAAATTTGATAATACACTCAAAGATATACAGATGGTTCCCAGCTTACGATGGTTCCATTTACAGTTTTTCAGCTTTATGATGGTGCAAAAGCAATACATTTGATAGAAACCATACTTCAAATTTTGGATTTTGATTCAAAATTTTTTATAACTATTATAAAATGGGCTTTGTGTTATATTAGCCTACAGTTGGGCAAAATAATCTAAGAGTTCTGAGTACTTAACGTAGGCTAGGCTATGATGTTCAGTAGGTTAGGTGTATTAAATACATTTTTGCATTTCAATTTTATTTTTTTTGAGACAGACTGTCACCCTGGGTAGAGTATAGTAGTGTAATCATAGCTCACTGCAACCTCAAACTCCTGGGCTCACATGATCCTCCTGCCTTAGCCTCTCAAGCAGCTGGGACTGCAGATACACACCACCACACCTGGCTAATTTTTTCTATTTTGGTAGAGATGGAGTCTCACTCTTGCTCAGGCTGGTCCTGAACTCCTCACCTCAAGTGATCCTCCTGTCTTGGCCTCCCAGAGTGCTAGGATACAGGTGTGAGCCA